>CM035419.1:22455414-22469289 GCA_020310875.1 Ceratopteris richardii | reverse complement strand
ACTAAAAGGTTATGTGCGACAAAGAGCAAACCAGAAGGATCCATGGCAAAGGGTTGGATGCTTGAAGAGTGCATGTATTACGTTAGTGAGTACCTTGAAAGAGTTCATGAAGAAACTCCACGTGCATGGACCAACGGTCTTCTTCAAAAATAACCGATGAGGTATTATCAGGTAAGGGGGTTCCATTCTTATTTACATTTCAAGAAAAAAATGATGTTTCCACTTTTGTAGCATATAATAGCGAATGCATGCAAGCATTCGTTAGCGAGTACGAGGAACTTCAAAGTCTCCAAAGTAAAAGGCGAAAAAACAAAAGATCTAGACGTAATCTCGATAATAATGAGATTACAGATATACCTTCTTTCACGGATTGGCTATATAGTCGTTTGCAACGCGCCAACGCAAATAATGAAGAAATCTCAGATGAGCAAAGAGAGTTAATGATGGGTTGTGAACAAAAGGTAATTTTATTAAAATATATATTTTATTTTTTTCATATATGTATGTTAGTTTCTATTTACTAATTCAATTTATTTTGCAGGCTCGAATGTTCACTAATATGTGGGCTTTTGGACAGCATATTAGAATCAAATCCATTGATTCTTTACGTAAAACAGAGGATTCTAGTATTGTTGCTTGTTTCAAGCAACTATCACGTGCTAGCTCAAAGACACGAACCTTATAGATGGCGAACTTGGTTACGTAGGAACTATTGTTGGTATCTACGAAATTTCATTTCGTACATTCAAACAGGTAGAAAGTTTATATATTTTTTTTAGAGTTAGTTTTTTTTTAAGCACCTAATAATGGGACGTTTTTGTTGTTATATATTGTGATAGGTCATTTTGAAGGTTGACTGGTATCGAGCGGAGTATAAAGGTAGTAATTCTACAATAAGAAAGGAATTATCTGGGTTTTGGGCAATTGATTCTTCCAAGGTAATGCGATCTACTAAAGAACCATATATTCTTCCTAGGCATATTGAACAAGCATTTTTTTATAAAAACCCAGATGCTCATCCTTGGTGGCAAGTCATTCATGTGCAACCTAGAGGTAGGTCATTGTTTGAACAGTTTATTGTTAGAGAGATTGAAGAAAGTCCTCTTGATGATTCAGCATCAGATACTGATACATCAACATCTGGAATAGAAATTAGACTCATTATACGTGATAATGATACTAATCTTTTTGATGAAGAGGATAATTCTCTACATGCTGATTCTACTGATGAGGAAGAGGAATTACCAGAAATAGATATTAATCCACCAATAGATGATGTGATTCATGAGAACATAGATTTAACAATAGAAGAATAAATGAAATCAATAAGGATAATGAAGATGAGACTATATTGATGTCTTACCAAAATGATGGCAATAATGAAAACATATGAGCAGATTAGATAGTAACTTGAAGCTTCTGAATGGATATATATAATAGGTTTTTTTTATTAACTTGAATAACGATGAATCCTACTAGAGAGATGAAATCATGTTCTTCTAAGTTAGAACATGAAGCTCGGGGGTATGCCTAATTATTTTATATATAGCTTTATCTTCGAGGAGTAAATTTTTATCATGTATGTATGCATATGTGTGTGTATTCATGTGTATTATATGTATACATATATTAGTATGCATATATATGTATTTCATGTATATGTATGTGTTTGCATGTGTGTGATATATGTATACATGTATTCATGTACGTAATATATGCAAGTGTTTATAATTGTGTACATGTATATATGTATATGTGTCTATGTGTAAATATGTACATGTAAATATGTATGCATGTATATATATGTTTATGTGTGCATGTAGGCATGTACATGTATGTGTAAATATGTACATGTAAATATGTTAGTATGTATATATATATTTATGTGTGCATTTAGGCATGTATGTGTGAAGCATAATATATCTACTCCATTTTATATTTATGTATCCTATCTACATGATGTGTATATATCTTTACATATATTATGAATCATGATCCTCGTTGATTCGAGTAGCTATATATAGAGGCATAAGGTTGGGAGGAGAGACATCTCTCTAGTAGGACGTCGGAGGTGTATATACTTCAAACATATGGCTAAAAGGTTTTATATGTATATGTATATACATTTTTATTTTAGATTTTTTTATATTATATATATATATATATATATATATATATATATATATATATATATATATATATATTATATATATATATATATATATATCTATATATATATATTATATATATTATATATATATATATATATATATAATATATATATATATATATACATACATACATACATAGTTTTTCCATACGTGAAACATACTTCCAACGCATACGGGTATGGAAGTATGAAAAAGTATGGAATTTCAAAAAAATACCATACGATATCATACGTGTGAGAAAAAGTATTAAAAAATCTGAAAATAATATATATATATATAATAATAATAATATATATAACAGAAAACAGCCATAAAATATAAAATATGCAGCTGAACATTCAGATTTCAGATTTCAGTTCACACACTTCAGAATTCAGATTCATAAAATATAAAATATGCAGCTGAACATTCAGATTTCAGATTTCAGTTCACACACTTCAAAATTCAGATTCATAATTAAATATGCAGCTGAACATTCAGATTTCAGATTTCAGTTATCACACACTTCAGAATTCAGATTCTAATCTCTAGATAATCATGATTTGTAAATATGCAGCTTCAATTTTGTCGAGATACATAGATGTATACATACATGACACATGCATACATACATACTACAAAAATAGAAACATGTATATTAGATACATATATAAGTTAATATACATGCCTTTCAGTAAACATAGAGTAATAGATTTTAGGAATGACATCATACATACATAGATGCATATATAGATACATACATACGTACATACATACATAGCTCTCTCTCTCTCTCTCTCTCTCTCTCTCTCTCTCTCTCTCTCTCTCTCTCTCTCATATACATACATACCGTGCATTGTCGCGACGATGAGCCATAAGTGTCCGCATCTCTTTTAAACACCACTTAAGGGACCATCCTGTCCCAAACTCTGTCTCAAGTGAACTAAGCACGTACTTTTTATCCCTCTCATCATGCTCACTACAAAAATAAAAAACATAATGTAAATAAAACATAAGATATACATTTCAATTTATATGTAAACTTTTACTTACTTCCATGGTAAGTGGATAAAGCGCAGGTAAGAGTCGCATAGTGCCCGCATTCTTCTCTTGAACTCCAATCCATTCCCTATGTACACAATGTTCCCCTCCGGCTCTATGTCGCACTCTAGTCCTAAGGTGCCTATGCATGTCCTCATAGGCAACTCTGCTCTGCTATCACGTGCTGGAGGTGGTATAGGTGTCCTAAAAATAGATAGATAGAAATAAATAAAAATATGTGCTATAATATCATTAAAAAAAATTATAAAAAAAAACATACCTATGAGCAGATAGCTCTCTTCCTGCATGTGGATCCGCAGAAGAGCCCTCGTCTGATCGCGTAAGCATCTGGATCGTATAATCGAGCTCCTCATCGGACATGTCTGCGTAGTCCCGCATTATGGCCCCTAGAGTATCTGACGGAACTCTTGCTCTCATAAGACTTTTTATGAGAGTGAGTTTCGCCTTTCTCTCTTTACTGGGATCCATAATACCTACATATAAAACAAAATGGTTAGAAATCAATATATATATACGTGTATGTGTGTGTATGCATGTGTATGTGTGCATGCATGTGTATGTGTGTGTATGCATCTGTGTATGTGTGTAGGTATATGTGTGTGTTGTCTATGTGTATGTGTGTGTGTCTATGAGTGTGTATGTGTTTATGTATATGTATGTATCTACGTGTGTGTATGTATCTATGTGTGTATGTGTATGCATGTATGTATGCATGTGTGTGTATGCATATGTATGTGTGTGTATGCATCATTATGTGTGTCTATGTATGCATTTGTACGTGTGTATGCATCATTGCATGTGCATGTGTCTATGTGTGTATGTGTGTGTATATGTGTGTGTGTCTATGTGTATGTGTGTGTGTTTATGAGTGTGTATGTGTTTATATGTATGTATGTATCTATGTGTGTCTATGTGTCTAGTGTGTATGTGTATGCATGTATGTATGCATATGTATGTGTATGCATATGTATGTGTGTGTATGCATTATTATGTGTGTCTATGTATGCATGTGTATGTGTATGCATCATTACGTGTGTATGTATCTATGTGTGTATGTGTGTGTGTATATGTGTTTGTATGTGTGTATGCATGTGTGTGTGTATGCATGTGTAGTGTATATGTGTATATGTGTATATGTGTGTTATATGTGTGTATGCATGTGTGTGTGTATATGTGTGTATATGTTTGTATGCATGTGTGTGTATGCATATGTATGTGTGTGTATGCATTATTATGTGTGTCTATGTACATGTATGTGTGTATGCATCATTACGTGTGCATGTGTCTATGTGTGTATGTGTGTGTATATGTGTGTGTCTATGTGTATGTGTGTGTCTATGAGTGTGTATGTATGTATCTATGTGTGTGTATGTGTATGTGTATGTATGCATATGTGTGTGTATGCATATGTATGTGTGTATGCATAATTATGTGTGTATGTGTCTATGTGTGTATGTGTGTGTGTATACATTATGACAGTGTATGTAAGCATGTGCATTATGTATGCATATAAGTATGTATGTATGCATATGCATATGCATTATGTATGCATATGCATATGTATGCATATGCATATGCATTATGTATGCATATGCATATGCATTATGTATGCATATGCATATGCATTATGTTATGCATATGCATTATGTATGCATATGCATATGCATTATGTTATGCATATGCATATGCATTATGTATGCATATGCATATGCATTATGTATGCATATGCATATGCATGTGTATGCATATCATGTGTATGCATATGCATGTGTATGCATATGCATGTAAGTATGTATGTATGCATATGTGTGTGTATGCATATGCATGTAAGTATGTATGTATGCATATGCATATGCAATATGTATGCATGTATGTATATGTGTGTGAATGTGTGTGAATGTGTGTGTGAATGTGTGTGTACATGTGTCTGTATGTGTGTATGCATGTGTATGTGTGTGTATGCATCATTATGTGTGTATGTGTGTGTACATGTCTGTATGTGTGTATGCATGTGTATGTGTTTGTATGCATCATTATGGTGTGTATGTGTGTGTATGTGTGTGTGTCTATGTGTATGTGTGTATGTGTGTGTGTCTATGTGTATGTGTGTATGCATGTGTATGTGTGTAGTGTCTATGTGTGCATGTGTGTGTATATACTATATGTGTGTGTGTCTATGTGTATGTGTGTGTACCTATGAGTGTGTATGTGTTTATGTGTGTATGTGTCTATGTGTGTGTATGTGTTTATGTGTGTATGTGTATGCATGTATGTGTATGTGTGTGTATGTCTCTCTATGTGTGTGTGTATGCATATGTGTGTGTGTATATGTGTGTCTATGTGTGTATGCATGTGTATGTGTGTGGATGCATCATTATGTGTGTATGTGTCTGTGAGTGTATATGTGTGTGTATGTGTGTGAGCGTCTATGTGTGTGTATGTGTGTGCGCGTCTATGTGTATGTGTGTCTGTGTGTGTATGTGTGTGTATCTATGAGTATGTATGTGTTCATGTGTGTGTATGTGTCTATGTGTGTATGTATCTGTGTGTGTATGTATCTATGCATGTGCATTATGTATGCATGTAAGTATGTATGTACATTATATGCATATGCATATGCATTATGTATGCAAATGTATGCATGTATGTGTTTATGTGTGTATGTCTCTCTATGTGTGTCACGTGTGTATGCATATATGTGTGTGTATGTGTGTGTATATGTGTCTGTATGTGTGTATGCATGTGTATGTGTGTGTATGCATGTGTATGTGTGTATGTGTCTATGTGTGCATGTGTGTGTATATACTATATGTGTGTGTGTCTATGTGTATGTGTGTGTACCTATGAGTGTGTATGTGTTTATGTGTGTATGTGTCTATGTGTGTGTATGTGTTTATGTGTGTATGTGTATGCATGTATGTGTATGTGTGTGTATGTCTCTCTATGTGTGTGTGTATGCATATGTGTGTGTGTGTGTATATGTGTGTCTATGTGTGTATGCATGTGTATGTGTGTGGATGCATCATTATGTGTGTATGTGTCTGTGAGTGTATATGTGTGTGTATGTGTGTGACCGTCTATGTGTGTGTATGTGTGTGCGCGTCTTGTGTATGTGTGTCTATGTGTGTATTTGTGTGTATGTGTGTGTGTGTCTGCGTATGTGTGTGTGTGTCTATGCGTGTATATGTGTGTGTGTGAGTGTGTTGTGTGCGCATACCTTGTGTATGTCTCGCTTCTCTCTCTCCCTCTCGCAGCGCTGTATGTCTCTCTCTCTCTCCCTTCGGTCTGTATTCTTCCTCGCGTTCAAGGCCCCGGCAACAAATGTGCGGGAGAATTGAATTTTTTTTTTTTTACATTCCAGAGCGTCGCATATGCGACGCTCTGCAGTTTGCCATCGTCGGTAAGTGCGTCGCTAACCTGCGACGCTACTAGCGGAACGCTTCTGGTTTAGTAGCGTCGCTTATGCGACGTATGCTCGGCCAAAAAAAAAAAAATCCGAAATTTTTACTGTCGCTTATGCGACGGTTTCGTCGCATAAGCGACGGTTTTCGTTTTTTTCCCGATTCGGGGGCGTCGCTACGCCCCCCTTTTTCTTGTAGTGTATTATTTCCATGTAGTTTCCAATTGTATAATCTATTATTTCTTCTAATAAGGTCTCCTATCATTCTTTCACTTAATCAGAATTGGAAACACTATTGTTGATAACTTAGAGCGAAACCTTTACCATATCTATGGGTATACTAATTATGACCTTTTTTCTTTCTGCACATCCCTTGTATGATCTTCTAACCTTGTTTTTCCTATGCCTAGCAAAGTACACATTATCTCTTCATGAAATGTATGAAAAGAAATATGAACTATAAATCTTAGATATTTAGGTTCCCATTAACATGCCATCCAACCTAGTTTTCCTTGGAATACAATTTCTTACGAAACAAAGTCCATAAGTCGAGGATGCTTGAAGGAAATTACTATTCATACGAGAGAGAAAAGAAAGAAAGAAAGAGACTTTCAATGTCTATTAGAAGGTCGAACTCGACCTATGAGACAGAATCAACGTACATAGTTTGTGTCTCCAAACAAAGGGAAAGACAAAGCATGCTAAACATAAAACTGATGCAAAATTAGGTAAAAAGAAAACTAGGGTCTCTATAAACGTGCATCCGGAGAGTCTATGAGATTTTTTTTTTCGGGGGGAGGGGGGTGGGGGGGAGAGGGAGAGGGGGCTAGGGATTGCTATCTCTATGGTAGTCTACATGCAAGAGGGTGATACAAGAATGTGAATGCATCTAAGCCACACAATACCCCCAACTAGTGCTCATATGTGGATGTAGTATGTGGAACTTAGGAGGAGGCAGAGTGAGGGCTGCCCGAATGACTTTAATGGGATCCAACATCATCTCTGCCCGCCTGACCTCAACAGCTCGACAATAATGGGCCTTTATATCTGCAATCTGATGACTGTACAATCTCCGAGTCTGATAGCCTCTAGCGCAAGGTCGTCCCCTAGCGCAAGGGTCTTAGCGTGTTGAAGAGTCACCCCTCTTTGAGTGACAATAGGTGGGGGAGCCGATGTATGTCGTGGGGCAAAGAAGTCAGTGAAATGTGTCTGTCTCCCACCAACCGGAGCTTCTCTCCCACCATTCGGAGCTTCTGTGGTGGGCTGAAGAAGGGCCTCTTAGTGGCTCTATATCTCGAGTAAGAATCTCTAGAACTCACAATCTCTAGAGGCCATAATCTCACGAAGGATAGGATGTCCTCTTAATGGAACCTCGTATCTCCTCTTTATATCATCATATCCCTTGCATCGACATACAAAGTGTTCCTCATCCTCTATCTCTGCTCCACATATACGACAAATCCTCTCCTCTCTAGGGGTGTCTTTCACTCTTCGAGCCTAAATCTCTAGTCGATGTGATAAGACCCTAAGCTCACCAATCGCTACCCTCGAGCTATGAGGCATGTATGTGTCCATGTAGCGTGGTCTCTCGATGAACCCGTTTGCTAGAAAGTCCAAGAACTGATCTCGATAGTGTGACATTCTAGATCCAATGCTTGAAGTGAACCACGTGTGACTAGTGTATAGCTGTCAGAGATCCTGCCTAATGGTGTGTTCCTCTCATTGCGTGAGAGGCAAACGTGGGGAGTCTTGGTTGTATTGGAAGGGTGGTAGTTTGTCCATATCCAATCAACGCCCATCAAACCATACCCTAACCTGAGAATACCAAGCTCTCTCATACCTTGATTGAGAGGCCTGTATTGCTTCCCCAAATGCTCTATGTGTGAGTCTATCAGCTAGGAGCTCCCTCATCCTCTGATGAAACATATGGTATGGAATACTGCCTCTACCACCATGGGAGGTGTGGCCATCTTTACCTTGATGATGTCATGTGGTATTAGTGATTGTTTCCCACAAAGTAGCCATGAGATTATGTGTATTTGCCACCTCTCAATCGCAATCCACTGGGCGGATGTGAGACCCGGACCCCAAATTCTCGCTGCATACATCATTAGCTGGTGTGACTAGTGTGTCTAATAGCCGTCCCCTGGTACGGGGCTCCTCGAAGTGTGCCTGATGGCACCTCCTCTCTAACATGGCTAAAGCTGCATATCCCTATGAGAGCCTAGCACTAGCGAACGCCCATGTTGTGGCCCGCTCAATGGCCCTCCGAATCATCTCTATTGTGAAGAAAGAAGAACGAGCAGGACATGGTCCTCCCGGATGGGGAATGGGGGTCTGTCTAGGTATCCCATATAGTCTCTCAAACATAGTCATGCCAAATCTGCAGATCGCCAAAAGTGTGATCTCCTCGAAGACCCCGTCGTCTCTTCAACAAGTGAAGGCCTTCATATGTCCTTCTAGCCTCCATCTTTGTGATCTCTCCTAGTGCTCTTTGAGGTTGTCGTCGACGTTTGAGACTCTTGCACTCATCATCATATCGAGGGCTGTTCTCACTCAAACGGTCTTTATCATGCATTGTGTGGTTATGGGACTTGAGATTGGATGTAAAAATAATATTATGCTTCTCACATTAGGGAAAAAAAATGAACCCTACATTAGCCTTTTAAAATTAACGAGTGATTAGTGATGGACCAATGAGAAGAGTGTGGTGGACACAGTCTAGTATCATAATCACATAGGCTAAGCATAGGCTCCCCTTGTTTTCTTGTGGTCAAAAAAGCAAAAAACCACTTGAAAACTCATGTTTTTTTTCCATTTCAAATCGCTTCCAAATGAAGGAATGACTAAGGGCCCTTTGATTGTCTTAAAAATCCAAAGGTGGGATTGAGGGGCAAAAGTCTAGGTGCCTTTGCTTCTAGGCCCTTGGATTGGCTTCATATCTAGTGGCTTAGATCAAAAGAGCTTTCAAACATGCGCAAATGCATGTACAAAACCCTTGGATTGGGGCCGAGATCTAAGGGCTGTCCATTGAATCCTATGTTTTTGAGCGCTTAAAGAAAGCTTGATCCAATGGTTGAATATGGTTTCCCATGAACTTAAGTGAGTTTATTCCTCTCTCCTTGGATGTGGAGTTGATTGGACGGCTCAAATGGCACTCCCTTTGAAGCTCATCCCCAAATGCGGAGATCTAAGGGCTTAAATGGTGCAAAGAGTGTCCAAAAAAGCACGTGATGCACGTGAAAGGGTCTCTTCGGTGATGCATGTGAAAGACTTTCCCAACCTCGCCATAGGAGATGTATGATAATTGTTCATAGGTGCTCGATAAGCCTATTTGGCTTCTTTCGGGTAACTCATTATCTGCAGTGGAGTCAATGATTCACTATGGAGGTTAACATGTGAGTACTTGCAGTTTTATGAGATTTTGGCACTCCTCATATGCTCATTTTGTATAGGATACTCTAGCAAAAGTTTGCCATATTTTTGGTTCTGTCAACTTAACAGTGGTTGATTTACTCCTTGATACACTTATTGGTGTGAGCACATTTATTCTCACATAATCCTTTTGGTTGATCATTATTGTTCATTAATTCATTTTTCTGCGAAGACTCCTGATATTTTCCTAGAATCTCACACTTGGTAATCCTTCTTTGAGCCTTAGTGGTGTTTGGACTCTTCTAGCTCCATTATCATTCTATTTAATTCTCTATCATCATGGCATCAAAAGGTCCATCAGAGGCGTGTCTGGTGGATCGGGTTCTAGTGCTAGTGTTCCAAGGAGGATTTATAACTTGCAAGAAAAAACAGAATTTTGAGATCCAAAAAATTTGATGGCACAAACTTTGCTGTATGGAAGAATCAAATTAAAGATGTGTTGATTTTAGCAAAGGCAATGGGAAGCAAGTAAATGGAATCTCAAAGATGCCAATTGACATGGATGAAGATGATTGGGATTAGATGAAATGGCTAGGTCTACCATTCAAATGCACCTTGCAGATAATGTTTACTTTAGATTATTAGATTGTGAAGTGCGGAAGAGCTTTGGAATTAGTTATGCAATACATACAAAAAAGAGACTACATCAAATAAAGTGTATTTGATGAGAAAGGTTATATTCACCTTCGCATGAAGGACACAGTATAGTGTTGCTCCTTATCTAAATGAGTTTCATGCTTATTCTCTCCCAATTACAAGCTCAAAAAATGGATATGGAATAATGAAATGAAAGCAATCTTCTTGTTATGCACCTTGCCATCATTATAGGATACATTTTGCAAAGCTATTAGCAATAGTGCACCTGGTGGTAAACTAGTCTATGATGACATATGTGGAGCACTCTTGAGACGTGAGAAAACTATGATTGGTACTCAGAGGTGAGATGCATATAATGTTCGTGATTCTTACCAAAGAAAGAATGAGAAACGTGGGCAAGAGCAAAAAACAAAGAAAAGAATGGTCAACTGAATAGAGTAGAAGTAAATCAAAGAAGAGGGATATTGAATGCCATAATTGTCACAAGAAAGGACACATGAAGAAAGACTTCTATGCATTAAAGAATGCTAAAGGTAAAGGACAAATGTTGATAGGCATGTTAAATAGCTACCTACACCATCTTCTTCGACTCTGAAGATTGAAAAAAATTAATGCTATTTTGATGATCTTGATATGTTTACACTTGATAGTACTGTGCCCACTAAGGCTCTTATGGTTGATTCCCTTTCCCACATGTGGCTACTAGATTTTGGTTCTCCTTCCCATGTGAAACCACGTAGAGAATGGTTCTCTAATTATGGAGCTAATTCTCTTGGTACCATGAGACTTGGTGACTCTTACTAGTGTGACTTTGTGGGAATTGGGGGATGTGGTTGTGTAGTTTCACCGATGGTTCAAAAATTTACTATGCGTAATGTACGCCATGTACCTCAGTTATCTCGTAATTTGATGTGAGTTGGTCAACTTGATGACCTTAGTTATAAGTGGTTTTCTATGCTCAGTCCTTTCGCATATCAAAGGGAAATATGGTTATTGCAAAAGGAAGCAAAGTTGGCTCACTTTATCTTTTATTTGTACCACAAAAAGAACCCTTGTTAGCTGTTATTGAACAACCTATGGATTTTATTTGGCATGGTTGTTTGGGGGCCACATATCTCTTAGTGGAATGGAAAAATCTTTCTTGTTCTGGCTACTTAGCTATGTTATCTTTCTCTGATTTTTCATGTGGCATTGTCAATATGGAATTGATTAGGAATCCGGCATGCACAACTTATATCATTGTGACTTATTTAGAAGAAAGAGAGAGACAAATAGTGGCATTCAATAACATTTCAAAACTGTCCTCAATCGTTCACGTTTCTTGTAGATTTTGCTCCCATAACATAGAATTTATTATTCTTTTGGTGCTCAAGCGAAGTTGAGCGCTTCGTTGTTTGCAACTATCAACCTATGAGTCTTAGTATATCTATATTTAATTAGAAAAGAAACACTTTTCAACTTGAATATGTGGCCTTTTTTGGATAGGCACATTTTTCAAAGCCAATCGACAACGTAAATACTTAAATATATTGGCCTACTTAAATAGTAAGGACACTCAGTAGAAGAATATGTATATCAGTAGAAGAGTATATAAGTTCTTGACATCAAGTTAGAAAGCTTTTAATTTATAGTCTCCACAACAATGCTGATTATGCCTTATGCGAGATGAAGCGTGCAACAAGTAAGACCTTACCTTATCCATCTACACATGAGATTTAAAGCTGTGAGATGTGGTTCTTCCCCTATGGCTTTTAATTTTCTCATGACACAAGCATTATGTATGTTGGATTGAATTGAGGCTCCCATGTTTCGCAATGGGATCGATCAACTACAAATGTAATGTAATGGCAAGATGATTTCCATTATAGATGAACGCTTGAAGCTTCACATACAAATTAGAATTATGAAATGATCATCATCTTTCATGACAATGTACGCTAGTAAGTTTTACCATACGCTCATTAGCGCATGTATGGGTGTGTGGAGAGAGAGAGAGAGAGAGAGAGAGAGAGAGAGAGAGAGAGAGAGAATATGCATTCCAGGTTCTGGAGTTATGGGTGCCAATATTCCTTACGCTCCCAACGATATCATCGGACCTTTGCTCCTGAGGTGCAATCTGGAGATGTTGTTACTCTTCCCAAGGGAACTGTCTACTGGTGGTACAATAATAGAAATGACCGCTTACGTGTTCTCTTTGTTGGTGATACAAGTTTGGGGAGTGAACCCTGGTAGATTCCATGTATGCATGCTGAATACCTCTCGTTGGGAGCAGACATGGAAGAAGGCAGAGGGAGGATGAAGGTGTTGAAGAAACGATGAATGAAGATTATGTATGATGAGGCTTTCTCTGCATCTCGGGATCGTCCTGCAAGCTCCTTTTAATTTTGAGGAGCTCAAGTACAGCACAAGGAACGAGTACCCAGATGTGTATGTTAAGAATGGTGGGACATTCACACAAGTCAGCTCCCAAAAGCTCCCCTCATTGAGACAAGTTGGATTCAGTGTAGTGAAGGTCTCTTTAGATCAGGTGAGTATACCCAATATATGTTCTCTTATATCATCACAATGATATTGGAAATCTGTACTTGTCGTTGGATTGAAGGAAATTATGGGATGGTCCCTACTGAATGTGAATGTTTTAACCTAGAACTATGAAAGAATTAAAGAAATTTTGGGATGGTCCTAGAGAGAATATTCATGCCTCAACCTAAAATATATATACATGAAATAAGTTTCTCATCTGAAATGGAATAATTACTTAAAAGCTCATTCGTCTATTTTCTTAAATTAACTAAGTTCAGTTGTCTATAATAACCACCATATGCATGAGAGTGTTTTTCCTTGTTTTGTTATTTCATGCCTTGAAAATTATTACCTGCTCATAGTTTGTTGTTTGATGTGTTTGTTTTCTCTAAATTGTCAGAATGCCTTGGAAGCAACCTTCATTTTGTGCGCAATGCCAACCAATTGATCTACATCACACAAGGGGGTGGACGAATCCAAGTGACAAGTGGGAGATGGTGAGAGTGTGTTTGATGAGGATGTGGAGGAGGGAACAGTGTTGGTAATACCAAAGTTCTTCCCTTCATTAAAGTTAGCGGGAGAGAATGGACTTGAATACGTCTGCCTCCTCTCATCACATAGGTAGGCCAGATCTGTTGAATCAAATATAGTAGGATGTTCACTTAACAGTGACTCTGAGAATGCATTTTTGTATGAAAAACTATTGAT
>CM035419.1:22400414-22450414 GCA_020310875.1 Ceratopteris richardii | reverse complement strand
GTGTGAGCACATTTATTCTCACATAATCCTTTTGGTTGATCATTATTGTTCATTAATTCATTTTTCTGCGAAGACTCCTGAATATTTTCCTAGAATCTCACACTTGGTAATCCTTCTTTGAGCCTTAGTGGTGTTTGGACTCTTCTAGCTCCATTATCATTCTATTTAATTCTCTATCATCATGGCATCAAAAGGTCTCAGGCGTGTCTGGTGGATCGGGGTCTAGTGCTAGTGTTCCAAGGAGGATTTATAACTCGCAAGAAAAAGAGAATTTTGAGATCCAAAAATTTGAAGGCACAAACTTTGCTGTATGGAAGAATCAAATTAAAGATGTGTTGATTTAGCAAAGGCCATGGAAGCAAGTAAATGGAATCTCAAAGATGCCAATTGACATGGATGAAGATGATTGGGATTAGATGAAATGGCTAGGTCTACCATTCAAATGCACCTTGCAGATAATGTTTACTTTAGATTATTAGATTGTGAAAGTGCGGAAGAGCTTTGGAATTAGTTATGCAATACATACAAAAAAGAGACTACATCAAATAAAGTGTATTTGATGAGAAAGTTATATTCACCTTCGCATGAAGGACACAGATAGTGTTGCTCCTTATCTAATTCTCTATCATCATGGCATCAAAAGGTCTCAGGCATGTCTGGTGGATCGGGGTCTAGTGCTAGTGTTCCAAGGAGGATTTATAACTTGCAAGAAAAAGAGAATTTTGAGATCCAAAAATTTGATGGCACAAACTTTGCTGTATGGAAGAATCAAATTAAAGATGTGTTGATTTAGCGAAGGCAATGGAAGCAAGTAAATGGAATCTCAAAGATGCCAATTGACATGGATGAAGATGATTGAGATTAGATGAAATGGCTAGGTCTACCATTCAAATGCACCTTGCAGATAATGTTTACTTTAGATTATTAGATTGTGAAAGTGCGGAAGAGCTTTGGAATTAGTTATGCAATACATACAAAAAAGAGACTACATCAAATTAAGTGTATTTGATGAGAAAGTTATATTCACCTTCGCATGAAGGACACAGATAGTGTCGCTCCTTATCTAAATGAGTTTCATGCTATATTCTCCCAATTACAAGCTCAAAAAATGGATATGGATAATGAAATGAAAGCAATCTTCTTGTTATGCACCTTGCCATCATTATAGGATACATTTTGCAAAGCTATTAGCAATAGTGCACCTGGTGGTAAACTAGTCTATGATGACTTATGTGGAGCACTCTTGAGACGTGACGAGATTCGTAGAAAAACTATGATTGGTACTCAGAGGTGAGATGCATATAATGTTCGTGATTCTTACCAAAGAAAGAATCAGAAACGTGGCAAGAGCAAAAACAAAGAAAAGAATGGTCAACTGAATAAGAGTAGAAGTAAATCAAAGAAGAGGGATATTGAATGCCATAATTGTCACAAGAAAGGACACATGAAGAAAGACTTCTATGCATTAAAGAATGCTAAAGGTAAAGGACAAAATGTTGATAGGCATGTTAAATAGCTACCTACACCATCTTCTTCGACTCTGAAGATTGAAAAAATTAATGCTATTTTTGATGATCTTGATAGGTTTACACTTGATAGTACTGTGCCCACTGAGGCTCTTATGGTTGATTCCCTTTCCCACATGTGGCTACTAGATTTTGGTTCTCCTTCCCATGTGAAACCACGTAGAGAATGGTTCTCTAATTATGGAGCAAATTCTCTTGGTACCATGAGACTTGGTGACTCTTACTAGTGTGACTTTGTGGGAATTGGGGATGTGGTTGTGTAGTTCACCGATGGTTCAAAATTTACTATGCATAATGTACGCCATGTACCTCAGTTATCTCGTAATTTGATGTGAGTTGGTCAACTTGATGACCTTAGTTATAAGGTGGTTTTCTATGCTCAGTCCTTTCGCATATCAAAGGGAAATATGGTTATTGCAAAAGGAAGCAAAGTTGGCTCACTTTATCTTTTATTTGTACCACAAAAAGAACCCTTGTTAGCTGTTATTGAACAACCTATGGATTTTATTTGGCATGGTTGTTTGGGCCACATATCTCTTAGTGGAATGGAAAATCTTTCTTGTTCTGGCTACTTAGCTATGTTATCTTTCTCTGATTTTTCATGTGGCATTGTCAATATGGAAAGCAAACTAAGAGTGTGCATAAAATGTACATTGACTCTTCGATTCAGAATTTAGATCTCGTTCATGCAGATGTGTGTGGTCCTATGCCCACAAGTTCATTAGGTGGTTCTCTTTACTTTGTAACTTTCATACATGATGCTACTAGAAAATTTTGGGTATATCCTATCAAATCGAAGGATGAGGTATTCCCTACCTTCAAAAAATGGCTTGCTTCCGTTGAGACTAAAAAAGGAACTAAGCTCAAAGCTTTAGGTTCAGATAATGGGGGCCTCACATAAGTTCAGCCTTTCTACCGCTCTAGAGGAGTTCGTTGAGAGTTTACAACACCTTATACCGCAGTACATAATGGTGTAGCTTAAAGGATGAATAGAACTATTCAGTATAGAGTAGTTTCTATGTTGCATCATGCAAACCTTTCACAAAGCTTTTGGGCAAAAGTATTATTGACTACAGTTCACGTAATTAATCTTTGACCTAGTAATGCCAAAGGTCTGAAAATAGCACAAGAGTTATGGACAAGGAAGCCACCATATTATGATCATCTTCGAGTTTTTGGGTGTGAAGCATATGTTCATATACACAAGAATCTTAGACAAAAGTTGGACCGTTAGTCAAAGGAATGCATTTTTCTTGGATATGGTAGAGAAGGACAATTTGGATATCACTTATGGGATCCTGAAACATGGTCAATGATCAGAAGTAATGATGTCATTTTAATTGATTCTAAGATACATAAACAGCCCAAAAGGTTGAACTAAGAACAATGGTGTTTGAGGATACTAGTCTTCGAGTTAGCATGCATAAAAATGTTGAACATAGGGATGTTCAAGAGAATATCTGATCAAATCATTCTGCAAATGTTCATGTTCAAAAACCATTGAGACGCTCTGCACGTGTCTCACATCCAGGTCATAGATATGTTTGAGGTTTGAATTTTGTTATGCTAACAGATGTTGGTGAGCCTTCTTGCTACAAAGAGGCCATGTAGACAAAGGATCATGTCAATTGGAAGCATGCCATGAAGAGTGAGTTGGATTCTATTCACAAGAATGGTACTATATAAGTTGAAATTCACATCAGATAGTGTTTCTCCAAAGTATAAAGCACAACTTGTTGCAAAGGGTTTGAGAAACAAAATGGCATTGATTTTGAGTAAATCTTCTCTCCATTGGTCAAGATGACTACCCTTCGAATGGTTCTTGGATTCGTTGCAATGGAGGACTTATAGCTAGTCCAAATAGATGTGAAAATTGCTTTCTTGCATGGAGACCTTCCAGATGACATCTATATGGAACAACAAAAGGGTTATGTAGTTCCTCGCAAAGAAAGTCCACTTTGTAAGCTGAAGAAGAGCTTATGTGGACTTAAACAGTCCCTCATACAATGGTACCAAAAGTTTGATGCTTTTATGAAGTCCCAAGGCTATTCTCGAAGCAATGAGGATCATTGTCTCTGCACAAAGAGATGCTTAGAGGGAAGCTTGAAATGCTTGATACTTTATGTCGATGATGTGTTGATTGTTGATAATTCCTCTTATGACTCGTCAATTCTCAAAAAGAAGTTGAGTCAAACATTTGATATGAAGGATTTGGGGATGTCAAACATATTCTTGGCATGCTCATTACTCATCATAGGAGAACTCAATGTGCGGCATCAAGTTCTTCCTAAGAAAAGGGCTTTTAAAAATGGAACACTCACACATGGGTAATGGAAGTGGAACTTACAAAAACATATAAAATACAGGGGACGTAGTTCAATGTTGAGGGCTTCAAGGGGCAATGTGAATTTCACTACAAAGATATTTAAGATAAATGAAATAATATTTTTTAACTTCTAGCATGAAATGTGAAAAGTGGATATTGGGAAACTCTATCTAAAGCTTCTCTAATATAGGATATCCTATGAAAAGCCTGTGCTATGTTTCTCTTTTGCATATTCATAAGACCTCGATGCGGCATGGCCTCATTGTCACATGTCTCTCTTGATATGGGACTTCACGGTAGCATGACCTCGATAACCTATGTGTCTTTGGCAATTGCCTCCCCCATGCCTCCTCCTATATTCAAGCCTTTATATATTTGTTTCTTTCTTCCCTCAATTTGAGGCTCTTTAAGTCCTCATCCACATGTCATATTCTTTGATAACCATGAAAAAATGCAAAAGTATTGAGAGCACCTCACTCATTGCCTTCTTTGCCTTCTTGGCTTCTTCTGAATAATGGATCGATCGTTAGACTGATGTTTTTTGTCTCTAGATGGACTGAGGCCTAAGATCTTCTCACTAGAGGTAGTGATTAACCTCGACGAATCTTTAACTTGCCACTAAGTGTGTGTCTCTCATTGCTTATAGGCTCTATCCATGCTTTAGCTTAAGAAAGAACAATCCCAATCATCTGTGATCCTAGTATGCCAAAAATTTGGGAACTGGCCCAAAGACCTCTCTAAATAAGACACAAAAACGCCCTTCTATCTCACCATATGCTAGGAATTGGCATATGTAATGTAATTCTTTGTTTGCCTCTGTATGGCATCCTTGCCATATACCATCCTAATGAGGAACTCCACTATATTTACCAATTTCAATCTTAATTGGCCGATGGCATATTGATTTTTTTCTTTTTTCTATGCTGAGTGAATCTACACAAGATATAAGTGGGATCACAAGTTTGAGAAAGTTCTCCGATCGAATATGCTACTTTGAAGACTAAGTTCTCCGATCGAATATGCTACTTTGAAGACTAATGGAGTCGTTTTACTTATTTTCACTTTTTAGATTGGTAGCTTTTCCATTTTCGTCTTTCCATGTCGTATTTCAAAAGAACCTGGAAATGTGTGATCTAGGCTATGAAATTCCATTTACAGGAGCTTGTCTTTTTCCACATGGCGTCACCAAAACGGATTCCACAATTTGGTGATACTAAATGATGATTCTTATTCATGCTATCGTACACATCAGCTATATCTCCATGAGAAACATCAACCAATCAGATCCATATGATTCTATTTGGCCATTGTGTGCATCACTGCATGTCATACGATATTTATCATGTTGGCGCATAATGTGCTGGTCGTACTGATATCTTTCACTCCCATCGAGGCACAAGGGCGATAATGAATTTCAGCTTTGATGTATCTTTTGTTACGTATTTTTTCATAGAAATCCACTAGGCGGGGACTACAAGAAATTGGTGGAAATGTTCCTTTGATTAGGAATCCGGCATGCACAACTTATCATTGTGACTTATTTAGAAGAAAGAGAGAGACAAATAGTGGCATTCAATAACATTTCAAAACTGTCCTCAATCGTTCACGTTTTCTTGTAGATTTTGCTCCATAACATAGAATTTATTATTCTTTTGGTGCTCAAGCGAAGTTGAGCGCTTCGTTGTTTGCAACTATCAACCTATGAGTCTTAGTATATCTATATTTAATTAGAAAAGAAACACTTTTCAACTTGAATATGTGGCCTTTTTTGGATAGGCACATTTTTCAAAGCCAATCGACAACGTAAATACTTAAATATATTGGCCTACTTAAATAGTAAGGACACTCAGTAGAAGAATATGTATATCAGTAGAAGAGTATATAAGTTCTTGACATCAAGTTAGAAAGCTTTTAATTTATAGTCTCCACAACAATGCTGATTATGCCTTATGCGAGATGAAGCGTGCAACAAGTAAGACCTTACCTTATCCATCTACACATGAGATTTAAAGCTTTGAGATGTGGTTCTTCCCCTATGGCTTTTAATTTTCTCATACACAAGCATTATGTATGTTGGATTGAATTGAGGCTCCCATGTTTCGCAATGGGATCGATCAACTACAAATGTAATGTAATGTAATGGCTTGAAGCTTCACATACAACTTAGAATTATGAAATGATCATCATCTTTTCATGACAATGTACACTAGTAAGTTTACCATACGCTCATCGGCTAATAATACCCAAGGAAGTACATGTAACAGAAAAACGGAACCTTATCTTCTTTTGGATGTCATGTTTCTCCATGTTGGAAACGGGAATAGACATTCTTTGAGCATAACTGATTGTTGCTGGCGATGCTGAATGGTATCACTCTATGCCCACTTCATTCTCATTCTCTACTATATCCAGCTCAAGCTTCGAGGACTTTATGGACTAATCGTCATTTCTGTGTCTATAGGATGTACATTTTTCATCTCTTCTGGTATGGTCCTTCGAAAACATTTGGGTGGGGGGCCCGTGCTAGAAAGAGGTTTTGGAAGGGTACAACGTCTCATATAGAACAACAGAAAACGAGCAGTTTACAAATTTCCCAAGTGTGTGAAAAGCGGCGTCGAGGAGGCCGCATATTCCTTCGTCCTCACTCTTTCCATTTTCTTACTGCCAGCGCCCCTATCATTCCCTCCAGGATGCTGTATATAAAAGAAGAACACCGGAAGCTGCCCATTTCGCATGCACTGACTGCCCTACCATGGCGTATCTGGGTCTCTGTCCTGCGTTCATCTCTGTTCTATTGTTCCTAACCAGCTCTGCTGTAAGCACGTCTGTGGGATCTGTTCGTGGGAAATATGCAGGCCGTGGAGAAGAGGCCCCTCAGATCGATCTTGGGAGGCCTAGAGATTTGCTACAAACAGAGGGAGGGCGCTTGCGTTCGTGGAGTGAAGATATTGAAGCGATTCGGAACTCACACATTGGAGTAGCAGAACTGGAATTGGAAGAGGATGGATTGTTAGTCCCTCAATATTCCGATGCTGAAAAGATCGCCTTTGTTTTGGAAGGTACTTCTCTTATCACTAAAACTTATGAACGTCTGGAAAAACAGTGGACCACCCGTGTATGTGCATATGCCCTTTTCCGTTTCTTTTTGTATGTGTGTGTGTCTGTAGTATCGTACACACAGACATTAGCGCATGTATGGGTGTGTGGAGAGAGAGAGAGAGAGAGAGAGAGAGAGAGAGAGAGAGAGAGAGAGAGAGAGAATATGCATTCCAGGTTCTGGAGTTATGGGTGCCAATATTCCTTACGCTCCCAACGAATATCACCGGACCTTTGTTCGTGAGGTGCAATCTGGAGATGTTGTTACTCTTCCCAAGGGAACTGTCTACTGGTGGTACAATAATAGAAATGACCGCTTACGTGTTCTCTTTGCTGGTGATACAAGTTTGGGAGTGAACCCTGGTAGATTCCATGTATGGATGCTGAATACCTCTCGTTGTTTTATCCTATTTATGGTGATAAATATGTTAATTAATGTACTAATATTATATTCTAGGTCAATTTCCTTTTCTCCATCAGCCAAGATCTCAATTTGTTCTCGTTTCCCTTTTTGCATGTGACAGCAATTTGGGCTTGCAGGGGCCAGAGAGACTAACTTTGGGTCACTGCTTCATGGATTTAGTCAAGGCACATTGGCAGATGCATGGGGTGTGGAAAAAGAGAGAATCCGGTCTCTACTAGACCAACAAAATGATGCAGGCATTGTGAAATGCAAACAAAAGATTACCTTCCCTGATATCTACGAAGAGGCTAGACACCAAAGAAGACATCAAAGAGAAGAGGAAAGAGGGAGCAGACATGGAAGAAGGCAGAGGGAGGATGAAGATGTTGAAGAAACGATGAATGAAATTATGTATGATGAGGCTTTCTCTGCATCTCGGGATCGTCCTGCAAGCTCCTTTTATTTTGAGGAGCTCAAGTACAGCACAAGGAACGAGTACCCAGATGTGTATGTTAAGAATGGTGGGACATTCACACAAGTCAGCTCCCAAAAGCTCCCCTCATTGAGACAAGTTGGATTCAGTGTAGTGAAGGTCTCTTTAGATCAGGTGAGTATACCCAATATATGTTCTCTTATATCATCACAATGATATTGGAAATCTGTACTTGTCGTTGGATTGAAGGAATTATGGGATGGTCCCTACTGAATGTGAATGTTTTAACCTAGAAGTATGAAAGAATTAAAGAAATTTTGGGATGGTCCTAGAGAGAATATTCATGCCTCAACCTAAAATATATATACATGAAATAAGTTTCTCATCTGAAATGGAATAATTATTTAAAAGCTCATTCGTCTATTTTCTTAAATTAACTAAGTTCAGTTGTCTATAATAACCACCATAATGCATGAGAGTGTTTTTCCTTTGTTTTGTTATTTCATGCCTTGAAAATTATTACCTGCTCATAGTTTGTTGTTTGATGTGTTTATTTTCTCTAAATTGTCAGAATGCCTTGGAAGCACCTTCATTTGTGCGCAATGCCAACCAATTGATCTACATCACACAAGGGGGTGGACGAATCCAAGTGACAAGTGGAGATGGTGAGAGTGTGTTTGATGAGGATGTGCAGGAGGGAACAGTGTTGGTAATACCAAAGTTCTTCCCTTCATTAAAGTTAGCGGGAGAGAATGGACTTGAATACGTCTGCCTCCTCTCATCACATAGGTAGGCCAGATCTGTTGAATCAAATATAGTAGGATGTTCACTTAACAGTGACTCTGAGAATGCATTTTTGTATGAAAAACTATTGATGATTTTTGTTGTACACGTTTTTGGTTTGCAGTCCTTCAATTGCATATCTTGCAGGTAGAAATTCAGTAGATTTTTGTTGTACACGTTTTTGGTTTGCAGTCCTTCAATTGCATATCTTGCAGGTAGAAATTCAGTCTATTATGGGGTGCCTATGCGAGTGCTAGAGGCGGCTTTCAATGTTGATGAGGGAGAGCTGCGAGAACTAGGTCGGGACGAGGAGGTCATCTTCCCTCGATCTTCATCAGCAGGTTTAAGAAGACGTGGTGAGAGGGAAGAGGAGCCGTATGAGAGGCGCAGACGGCAAGAGGAAGAACAACGTAGGGGGTGCAGACAAGGTGAGAGGGAAGGTCGAAGCCATCGAGGTAGAGATGATGATTTGGAGGGTCAGAAGATGCAGATAGGTTGGCATATACATGCATGCATAGAGCTGAGATATGCATGGAGTGATAGATGTGCATTTTTTATACACATGCACATAGAGATCAAAGGGTATATACCTTCATAAGTTCAGAGTTATCCAAACTTACGAACTCAAGATAGAGAACACAAATACATACACATTGGAAAAAATAACAAACAAAAGCAAGAGACTTAAGACCAATATAAGACATGTTACAACCAAGAAAGAAAAAACCAAGAAAGAAAACCAATACAAAAAGAGATGCACACACACTCACATGAACACGAACACATACACATACACACACACAAAACAAAAAATAATAAATAAATAATAAAAATAAAATAAAAAATAAAAAATAAAAAAATTAAAAAAATAATAAATAATTAAATAATAAAAAATAATAATAAATTAAAAAAGAAACAAATTAAAATAAAAAATAAAAAATATAAAATATATAAAAATAGAATTTAAAATAAAAGAAAATAAATAAAAAATAATAATACATAGAGATCAAAGGGTATAGTGCATGTAGAGAGTGAGCATAGTCTCTCAGTGGAGGCAAGCCAATTCATAGAGATATGGAAGTGGGATCATGGAGAAGGTTCAACGTATATTAAACAGAGTCACTACATATCTTAATCGATAAGCAGTGACACCAGAGTGCTACGAGAGAGCCACATAGATTCGTGCAACTTATGAAGACAGGTGGAACTGCAGAAGGATCGACATAAGTGGTGATTGATGAAAGTGCTATTGAGAGTTGTGAGATTGTCAGCTAATCAACCACGTGTGGTGTTGATATCCCTTCTTTTTGTGAGCTCTTCCTCTAAGACCTTCCTTCTCGAGGAATGTCTTAACTATTGAGTCGACTATTGTATTTGTTCATCTTCAAGGTTCGTGCAAAAGTTATTGGGAAAACTGGAGTAGTCAGTGCACCAAGCATTGGTGCTAGGAACTATTCTATGTCATATTTGTTGTATCTTGAGTTTCTTGCAACACATCAATGTTCCTTCATATTTATTTTGTCTCTTCTCTGTAGAAGTCTTGTATCACATCTATTCTAGCATTTTTGTCTTAACTTCTAAGTTGAACAAGTGCTAGCTTCTCCTTCTGGCATATGCACGAAGTAGCATCATATAGAAATCTTTCTATATTCATCTACTAAGTTACGAAACCGTCGACTATTTCTCTGTTAAGATTGCATGTCTGTCAACCTCCTAGAATAGTCCTCACTACACCTAATAACCGAGTGCAAAAGAACCCAACACACCATGTACACATACATAAATACATACATATATACATACATACATACATACATACATACATACATACATACATACATACATATTTACATACATACATACATTACATACATGCATACATAAAAAAATAGGGTTTCGGTATTTATGCATACATACCTAAACACATAAAAATTGGTGATGGAGTATTTATACATAATTACATAAATACATACATATATACACATATACATCACATATATACAAGAATGTTTTCTCTGCAAGAATTTTTTCCCTAGATGGTTTTTTTTTTTTTTTTTTTCTTTTTGGAATGTCTTTTTGTAGGTGGAATAAAATTTTTTGAATGCAACATCAGGCCTTTGCACCTTTTCTGGTTATGGCATGGGTGACTTGTATAGTAATGGTCTAAGTGCCTTATTTGATTATGGAATAGGTGCCTTACAATTATTTTCTCTAAAATCCCTGCTCCAGGGGAAATGCTACCTTTTTTTTTCTTTGTCATTGGGCACTATATATGACATGCATAGTTACATATATAAATACATACATACATACATACATACATACATACACACACACATATACATATATATATATATATATTAAAGTTTAGGAATTTATACAAACTTAAGCACAAAAAATAGGGTTTAGATATTTTACAAGCACAAATACATAAACACATAAAGAATCTGGTTTTCAGGATTTATACAAGCTCCCTATCAGCAGGCTGTTGGATGCCTGATTTACTTATGCATTACTCGGCCAGATATTCAGTTTGTTGTCTCACAGATGAGCAGGTTTATGCATTGCCCAGGTGTCAAGCATTGGCAGGCGGTTAAGCGCATCTTTCGCTACTTGAGTGGTATTCGGCTACTTGGGTTGTTTTATCCTAACGGGGGATCCCCACCGCCAAATTTGCATGCTTTTTTTGACTAAGACTGGATTGCTTGCTATGACACTCTTGTGTCCACTAGTGGATTTTGCTTCATGCTTGTATATCTTGGTTGAACAAAAAGAAGCCTATTATAGCCACTTCTAGTTGTGAGGCTGAGTATAGGGCAACTTTCACCGCGATTGTTGAGTGTGTGTGGCTTAAACACCTTATGGATGATTTGGGTGTTGGTCAGACTTCTACCACCACCATCTTCACTGACAGTCAGAGTGCATTGGCAATTGCGAGGAACCCTGTGTTCCATGCTCGCACTAAGCACCTTGAGGTGCATTATCATTATGTCAGAGAGAGGTTCTCTGCTCGGGAGATCAGCTCGGCATATGTGCCCACGTAGGAGAACATTGCAGACCTTTTCACGAAGACTCTGCCTAGGGAGAAGTTTGAAGCTTTCCGCAAAGCTTTGGGCTTACTTCCTTTTGTGGAGTGATTTGCGCATAGCTTGGCACTTCCTTATACATGAGTGCCAGTTACTTGTTCACTGCATCACTCCCAGGGGGGATTTGTTGATATATTTAGGTAGTGATGTGTGTGAACACTCTAGGATCGCCCGGGCACTTTCTTCCATCTTTAGGAGGTTTTTTTCCCGTGGCTTGTATATACACCTATTGCCCTAATGGGCTACTTATCTTTGTACATTCTAGTGGTAATACATTCAGTATTGTGTGTTGTGCTCCAAGCTTCTTCGTCTTCCTTGTGTTGTTCGCGTGCTTCAGCAGACGTCTAACTCCAACAAAAAAGAATCATGATCTTTGCACATGCGAGAGGGTACACCTCTATCAAAGATCCACTCCCATGAGGAGCTAGAAGTGATTAGGGCTTTGGCCTCTATGGAGATAAATAGATCTTCACTTGAAAATTGATACCTATACTAAGAGGACTTAGTTTGGTTCTTGGAGGTAGAGGCTTTAGAGTTGTTGTTCTTTTTATGTCAGAACTTCTTGATATGCCCAATTTTATCACAATAGTTATAGGTAACCTTCCTTCTAGAGCATTGTTTAGGAGCATTACTAGAGTTATGACTAGCATTCTTATCCTTGTTGAATAGACCCTTAGCTTTCATGGCAGCTTCTTGCATGTTTGAAGACTTAGTTTGCGAGTCATGGTGGAGCAAAAGTCTCCATACTTCCTTCCTGGTTAAGAGTTTGCCACAATTGAAAAATATTGTAAAAAAGGTATTGATATGACCTAGGAAGCTTATTTAGAATCCTAATGGCTATATCCTCACTTGATACCTATCTACCACACAATGTGAGCTTGCGTTCATAATCTTCAAAAGTGACAATGATCTTGGTAATGGGATCCTGGGGCCCAATGGAGAGGTTATGGAACTCTACTTCTAAGGCATATATTCTAGAGGAAGTCTTATCCTTGTAGAGATGCTGAAGTATTTTCCAAGCCTCATGGGAAGTCTTGCAAAAAGTGATATGTCCTTTCATCAAATCATCATAGGCTAGCGATACTTATGCTAGTGCTCTCTTATCCACATTCCAAATGTTCCAAGTCGCTTAGTCACTATCCTTATCTGGACGAGGTTTTGTAGCATCAGCTACTTCATACAATAAGTTTCTATATAAATAAGTGCTAATCATATCTTTCCATAAAATTATAGCTTGTGTCATTTAATATTCTCTCATCCTTGAGCATGAACATATGTGTAAATGATGCCAAGTACAACTCAGTAGAAAATGTTGCATTTGAAATAGTGGACATTGTCACCATTGAACTTCAAAAATGAATCACCACACTTGCAAAATGGAGTAGGCACCAAAGTTTGAGATGGGCAAGGGAGAGGGGCTTAGAGTAGTCCTTTGAGACACGTTGATAGTGTCACAAGGAAGGAGATAAGAAAGACACTCTCACTCTCAAGGAGAAGCACACACACAGATTGAAGCAAGGAAGAATGATATTCTTCTTCTTCTTTTTCTATTACATAAAAAGGAATGTACAAGAATGACCTAAAACAAGAATAGAACTATTGTAATATATAAAGACCAATACATAAGGAAAAACCTAATGTTTGCGAATGAGTGAGCTGGCAAGAAATAAGTGTGCCATCACTCTTGGTAGACAAATCTAATAAAGCTCAATGAAGTCTTCCTAACATATATCGGCGTGACCACTATACATGTCAGAGAAATGAAAGAAGTGATACATGTTATCTTGGATCATCACATGTTGAGCTTGATATCTCAATACTCCCCCTCAAGCTCAACGCCATGTCCTCTAATCCAAGCATCTTCTGAAACTTCTTCAGCTTCTCTGATCAAAGTGCTTTAGTGAAAATATCAGTAACCTACTCATCTGTTCTCACATAAACAAGATGAATATCACTTGCTAATACCTTATCTTTGATGAAGTGATAATGTACCTCGATATGCTTTGTTCTAGCATGAAAAACAGGGTCCCATGCTAATTGTATACTGCTAAGATTATCACAATGGATAGTGATAGGCTTTTGCACTTCCACACCTAAATCGGCAAGTAGCATCTCCAACCATGATGCCTCACATGTTGCCATTGCAACACCTCTATACTCAGCCTCTGTACTTGACAAAGCAATAGTGGGTTGCTTCTTGCTGCTCCATGTAATAGCTGCACTCCCAAGTGAGAATAGAAAGCCACTAGTAGATCTTCTATCTGGAATGCTACCAGCCCAATCTGCATCGGTGTATCCATGAACCTGCAAATCTACACCAACTTCATAAAACAATGCATAATCCAAAGTAGCACTCACATAACCTAGAGTGCACCTCAGAGCATCCAAATGTGGCTTCCTGTAAGCCTGCATAAATTGACTTTCAAGTTCAACAGTGTAGCTAAGATCATGCCTCGTAATCGTGAGATATATGAAACTTCCCACAATTTTCCAGTACATAGTAGCATTTTCCAATGTTTCACCTGATGTAGTATCTAATGGCATAGAAATTGGCTTACAATCAGCCATACCATACTTTTGCAGCATATTCAAGGCATATTGCCTTTGTGACATCCATGTACCTGTTTCTGTATGTATAAACTCAATGCCCAAGAAATAGCGCAACACACCAAGATCTTTCATGTCAAAATCCTGCATAAGAAGTTGCTTTACCTCTTTGATGCTTTCTTTATTATCACCACCTACAATCAAGTCATCAACATAAATAGCCACAATCATGATGCCATCATCACCCTTCCTTGCATAGAGTGAATGATCTACATCACACATAGAAAACCCAATGGTGTTTAACTAATCAACAATCCTTGCATGCCATGCCATACAAAGCCTTTTGCAACCTGCAAACATATTCTGGATGCTTTGAATCTTCATATCCTTGTGGCCGATCCATGTATACTTCTTCCTGTAACTCACCATGTAAGAAAGCATTCTTCACATCCATTTGATGCAAAGTCCATCCTTTTGTTGTAGTTAATGCAACAAGTGTTCTGACAATAGAAATTTTAGCTACAGGGCTCAATGTTTCCTCATAATCAATGCCATAAGTTTGTGCATATCCTTTTGCTACCAAATGTGCTTTATAACTGCTTATGCTACCATCATCATTGTGCTTTACCTTGTAAACCCACTTGCAGCCTATGCGTTTCTTTCCTTGTGGCAATGAAAGAAGCTTCCATGTATCATTTCCATAAAGTGTAGCCATCTCTTCATCCATAACTTTTTCCCAATCTGCATTTCCAATTGCATCTTCAAAACAAGAAGGTTCAGCATCTTGTATTAGCTTTGTCATGTAGGCAGAATGGCGAGCCATGTAACTATCATATGTCAATCGTGCACTGAATTCGGTATCCTCCCAGATCTTCTTGGTCCTGGGTCACTTCTCCTTGTATCATCCGCATGTGCCTTTCTTACTCCTGGAGTCTTCATAGAGGGCAATCCAAGTTCCTCATCAAGACTCTTTTCTGAACCGGTTGAATCTCATCAACATCTTCAAAACTTGCACATGTTTTATGACCAACAAAAAGCTTTTCTTTACCTTTCTTGGATGTATTTGATGAATTCGATGGACCAAAATTTCCACGCAATCTTCCACTCCATGGATTTGATTTGGAACTATTGCTTGGTGATACATCCGGTCCACTCAAAGCTTGAGACTTTGTACTTGATTTTTCAGCATTTTCTTTGTCATTTGGTTCAAGATTCATTCCTTTTTTGGCATCTGCATAGAAACTTGACATTTCATCAAACACCACATCTCTGCTCACCGTCACCTATCATGTGAGTGGGTTATAACATTTATATCCCTTTTGCTCAAGGGAGTATCCAATGAAGACACATTTCTTTGCTTTTGGATCAAGCTTCATCCTCAACTCATTTGGACCATGTACATATGCAATACAACCAAAAACCTTCATATGTGATAAGTTTGGCTTTTTACCTGTGAACTTATCTTCAGGTGTAACTTGATGTGCACCAGTAGTTGGAGTTCTATTCATGATGTATACAGCCGTATGCACAGCTTCTGCCCAATAACAATGAGGCATATTCTTCTCAGCCATCAAGGCTCTTGCTATTTTTGCAATATGTCTATTTTTGCGTTCAGGAATGCCATTCTGTTGTGGTGTGTACCTGCATGAAAACTGACATCGAATTCCATGACTTTTTAGAAAATTGTTGAACTCATTTGACATGTATTCACCTCCTCCATCATATCTTAATGTCTGAATATACTTCCCTCTCTGCTTTTCCACCATAGCTTTAAAATTTTGAAAGTGAGTGAATACCTGACTCTTCTCTTTCATGAAATAGACCCGCACTTTTTGTGTATGATCATCAATGAAAGTAACATCAAACCTGCAACCGCCCATAGATCTGGTCTTTGCAGGACCCCAAACATCTGTATGTACTATTTCTAGAACATTCTCACTAACGTGTTTGTCATCCGAAAATGATGATCTTGACTGTTTACCAAATCGACATGCTGCACATACCTTTTGCATCTCTGCAACCTTGAAATTTGGTAGTCCATGGACAATCTCCTTTTACTACATCAATTTCAGCCTTTGCAAGTTTGCATGTCCAATCCGTTTGTGCAAGATCTCTATATCAGCAATAAATCCTACACCTTTTGCAAACATGGATGCATTCATTTTAGGAATTTTCACATTTAAGGTGAACATCCTACCCACTTTGTTTCCTTTGGCAATCAATCTTCCATCCCGTTTGTATTCCTCTACATATAACCCATGAGCATTGAACTTGACTTGTAATCCCTGGTCAACCATTTGTCGAACAGAAACCAGATTCTTTGTTATATTTGGAACATGAAGCACATCAGCAAGGTGTTTTACCTTCCCATCCTCCAAAGAGAGTGTTATATTTCCTGTATGCTCGATAGGGCGTGATGTGTCATCACTTGTTTCAACATATCCAGGAACTGTCAATTTCTACAAAGTACTAAACCATTCCACATGACTGGTCATGTGATTTGAAGAACCTGAATCAACATACCAAACATTATCATTTGAATTCGAAACACCAATAGACATCGTATTCATCATGTGATGTTGAACCATGAACAACTTCTCAGAATCATCTTCACTTGTGGATGCATAACTGTTTTGCTGCCTTTTGTTATTTTGATTCTTCAACCTGCAATCACGTTAAAAGTGTCCAGGTTTACCACAATTCCAACATCCTTTACTATCATTACCTGAATCATTTCTTTGGAAATTTCTGTGGCCTCTTTGGCTCCCCCTGCCTCGAAACTGTCCTCTTCCTCCTCCATGATTCTGTTGTTGACTTTGGTCTTGGTTATTATTTCCTCTTCCACTTCTGAAACCTCTACCTCTGCCTCTTCCTCTCCCAGAGTAGAATACCTGCTCATAACTAGATTTTCCTTGGGAGTTTGAATCCTCATCAAGATTCCTTTCTTCAATAATCATCATAGATACAAGATCAACAAAATTTGGAATATTTTTCCTGGTGTGTATAGAAGTTCTGAACTGCTTACATGAAGCTCCTAAACCACGCAGGCACACTTCCACCTTATCATCATCATCTACATTCACGTCAATAGATGCAAGTGACTCACATATGATATTGATTTTCAGAGTGTAGTCACTTATCGACATGCTCTTTTTCTCCAATGTATGCAACTCGTTCTTGAGTTGCAATTTCCGTGCCTTTGTATTGGTCTCATACAATGTAACCAAACTATTCCAAGCCTCTTTCAGAGTCTTGGCATCCTGTATGTGCCCAATCATGCTATCCTGTATACTAACAGATAGCAAATACATTACCTTTCGTGCTCCTTGGTTCCTTTCCTCATATGCTCTTAACTATTCTGTAGTATGATTGCTCTCTGGTAATTGCAAAGCATTTTTGTTCTCTCGTTCGATGTACTTCCAGTAGCCTTTTCCCATCAAGAAATTCGTCATTCTAAATCTCCGAGCATGGAAGTTGTTCTTGTCTAGTTTATCCCTCATAAGCTGACTCATTCCATCTGCCTTTGCCATTTTTGTAGCGATTCTCAACACTGCAAAACACTACAAGGAGCACTTCTGCCTTAACACTGTCGCACTATGATGTGATAGTTTGATATCAGAAAAGCACAGTTTTCGTGTATCAACAATACACAGAATCGCTTGAAGTTCTGGATCTGGAATATATGAGTGTTTCCAAACACAATGCAAGTTATAGTTTTTTGAAACTGACCTAGTCTTTTTGTGGCCTCCACATTGCGGGCTCAAAACAAAGGTCTAGATGGCTCCGAAACTTCTACCTTCACACCAATTTTTGTAGCAAACGGAGGTCATTTGTGAATCACATTTTCTCCATGCCTTGTCGCATACTCTTCACCGTCGCCTTCTCCACGAACTCTCTATAGCCACGCTGGCTCTAATACCATGTCACGAGGAAGCAGATAAGAAAGAGAGCTCACACACACACTCTGACTCTCAAGGAGAAGCACACACACAAATTGAGGCAAGGAAGAATGATCTTCTTCTTCTTCTTCTATTACATAAAAATGAATGTACAAGAATGACCTAAAACAAGAATACAACTACTGCAATATATAAAGACCAATACATAAGGAAAAACCTAATGTCTGCGAATGAGTGAGCTGGCAAGAAACAAGTGTGCCATCACTCTTGGTAGATAAATCTAATAAAGCTCAATGAAGTGTACTTGACATATACCGGCGTGACCACTATACATGTCAGAGAAATGGAAGAAGTGATACGTGTTATCCTGGATCATCACATGTTGAGCTTGATATCTCAACAGATAGTTTGGGGGAGGCTTAGAATGGCCCAAAGTATACACTAAGAAACACCCTTTGAGGGTTTAGAGTAGCCTCCCAAACACTCACATTCACTGTAATCTTTCTTATACTAATCTTTCTTATACTAATCTTTCTTATATCCTTGATGTTACAAGAGTAGAGAACCTAATTTCAAAGTGAGCCGATTGGTGAGACGAAATGAGGGTTGGACCCTTGGAAAAATACAAAGTAGTCCTCTGAGGAGTGCAAAATTAAATTCCAAATTTAAAGGAAGATACTTTCAGAAAATACAAGGTGTCCTCTTATAATGTGAGCACTTAAGTGCATAAGTTGCTAATTTTTTCTTTCTGTTATTTGCCTCCAAGCAAAAAGGCCATTGCTACTATATACAAGGTGAAGGGTAAGCATTGTGGAACAATTGACAGGTATAAGGCTAGGCTTATTGCAAAAGGTTATGCTCAACAGAGAGGCATTGATTTTGATGAGGCCTTTGCACCCACTTGCTGAATGACCACCGATCGTAGAATCTCTGCACTTTGCAACTCATCATGGTTGGAATGTACATCAGTTAGACATTAAAACAACATTTTTGAATGGTGAATTACATGAAGAATTGTATGTATTTCAACCCTGTGATTTTGTGCGAAAAGGGCATGAAAATCAAGTGTGCAGGTTGAAAAAGGCATTATATGGTTTGAAGCAAGCACCACAACTTGGTATGAAAAGATACATGCCTACTTGATTGCACATGGTTTTGAGAATATTCCAACTGAGAGCACCTTATATGCCAAGTGTGCAAATGACAAGCTTCTAATCATTGTTGTCTATGTTGATGACACGCGGCTCACTCGTCCTAATGAGAAGCATATTGCTAATTTTAAGGCTAATTCGCTTGCCTCTTTTGAAAGGTCATATTTGGGGCATTTGCATCATTATTTGGGCATTCAGTTTATGCAAGTTGATAAGGGAATAACTTTGTGTCAAACAAAATATATTGATACTTTATTGCAGTGTTTTGGCCTTGAAGGTTGCAAACCTATTGCCGCTTCTATGGAAACAAGTTTATGATTATGTCTTCATGATGCTAGAGATGCATTTGATGTTGTTCTCTATCGGCAAGCTATTGGATTCTTAATTTACTTATGCATAGCTTGGCCTAATATTCAAATTTCTATCTCACAAATGAGAAGGTTAATGCATTGCTTAGGTGTCAAGCATTGGCATCCGGTTAAGCACATGTTTTGCTACTTGAATGGTACCCGGGTACTTGGATTGTTTTATCTTAAGGGGGGATCACTACCGCCAGATTTACATGATTTTTCTAACTTTGTTTAGGCTAGTTACTATGACACTCATGTGTCCACTAGTGGTTTTTGCTTCATGCTTGGTAGCTCATACATATCTTGGTTGAGCAAAAAGTAGCCTACTATGGCTACTTCTAGTTGTGAGGCTAAGTATAGGGAAGCTTTCACGATGAATATTGAGTGTGTGTGGCTTAGATGCCTTTTGGCTTATTTGGATGTTGGTCAGTCATCTGCCACCACCATCTTCACTGACAGTTAGAGCACATTGGCAATTGCAAAGAACCCTATGTTCCATGCTCACACAAAGCACATTGAGGTGTATTATCATTATGTTAGGGAGAGATTCTCTACTAGGGAGAATAGTTTGGCATATGTGCCCATGTAGGATAACATTGTAGATCTTTTCACAAAGGCTCTGCCTTGGGGGAAGTTTGAACTTATCTGGCCTTGATAAGGCAATTCAACATGAAGTCAAGAGAAGTGCCCCCAAGAGTGTGGAAGATGCAATAAAGTTAGCACAAATCCATGAATAGCATGCTAAATCAGGGGCACAACCACTTCATCCTATTGAGGAGAATAAAAACTAAAAAAAAAGAAAAAAGAAAGTAAGCACTTCTAAGAGAGAGGATTTCAAGACCCCTAAACTTTCACATCCAAGTCTTGTCCCTAAAATCTACGAAAAAGCAAAGAATGAAAACCTTTGTTTTAAATGCTTAAATCCAAAAAAATTAAGTAAAAACCATGTTGATAGGGTGCAACATAAGGAAACATATGAGAAAAAAGGAAAAGAGAAGGTAGGAGTCCACATAGTCCAAACTTTGAACATTAAAAATAGTAAATTTTGGAAGAAAGTGAAGTCTTGCATGAAGATTTCATACACGAATGTTATTTTTATGATCCCACATGGGTTTAAAATCAATTTTGGACTATGTGACTTGGTAAAAGTCCATGCTTCCATAAGAGGGGAACATGACAGAGTCACGATAGATGACTTGGCCACCCATACTTTTCTTAATTATTCATGGGTGAAGAAGTTAAGGTTGCCCTAGTAGAAGTCTCCCCATAAATATGGAAAGAACTAATGTGGTGGTGTAGGGAATGGCTCTGCGGTTTAGGAAGGTCTCTCAAGGGAAGTTATCTATTGAGTATTCTAGAATGTGAAAGAAATAGTATCCATTACTTGATTCAAGGGGATCATATCCATTAATTGATTCAAGGGGAGCATGATGTGCCAAGTACTCCTTTAATATCAAGCATGGAACTGAAAAAAACTTATAAATTCTCATAAAAAGGAAGTATACATGATACTTCCAACTGATGTAAATGATGTATATAATACAAATCCAATTCCATATATATTGTCTCCTTTGTTTGATCATAAAAATTTTAAGTTGAAGTGTTTAGTAAATAATTACTAGGATGTTTTTCTAAAAGAAATTCCCCATGGCTTACCACCTCCTCGTGGGCAAATCGATCATTCTATATACTTGTCCCAAACTACTAAGCCTATATGTAAAACCCCCCTATGGACTCCCATATTCCCACCAAGCTCAAGTGGAGAACTAGTTGAAATAATTCCAGCTAGATTAAGGATTCATTCGACCAAGACAATCTCCTTGGGTAGCAATTATCCTCTGTTGATATATTTAGGTAGTGATGTGTGTGAACACTCTAGGACCACCGGGGCACTTTTTTCCCTCTTTAAGAGGTTTTCTTCCCCCGGCTTGTATATACGCCTATTGCCCCAACATGCTACTTATCTTTGTACATTCTAGTGGTAATACATTCAGTACTGTGTGTTGTGCTCCAAGCTTCTTCTTCTTCCTTATGATGTTTGCATGCTTCCACATACGTCTAACTCAACGATTGGTATTCGCGTAGGTTGCTGCTTCATCTAGGGCGTCGTTGACACCCCTCCGATCACAGTCTCAAAATCACATAAAATTTGGTACGCATACTCAGGCTGATTAGGAGATCAAAACATCTTTGCTATGTGGTGCCGAAATCACGATATGAGCTCATTTCAGCCTTCGAACGCACCATTGTAGTGGTTTTGTAGGCTATTCTGTCTTTTTGTGCCAAAGATATATACCAGTTTTGGTTCACCTGTATAAGCATCTCGGAGTTTGCTACATGTTTAGTAGAACTTGTTAGGGTACTTCTGTTCAACTTCTTTAGATACAATCCTTTTTCTGCATCAGGGTATTTTAGTCAACAGCCATGGTTGAAAGCAGTGATGTATTTCGTATGTTGGTTGTTGAGGATAAGTTGGATGGTACTAATTACCCATTGTGGGCTTCTATGATGCAATATGTATTGGTTGCAAAAGGACTATGGAACATTGTGCAGGGTGTTGAAAAATGTCCTATTACACCTACAAATACAGGTATTGAAGCTGATGCAGATGGCATTGAAGATAGTGATATTCTTCATATTCCTGTTCGTGCTATGGTTTCTATTGCACCTATTGTAGAGAGAATTTGTTGGGATGGCAGAGATGCTCAGACACATGCATTGATAGCCTCATCTATCAAACGTACCATTATTCCTCACATTCGCTCTTGCAGAATAGAGAAGGATGCTTGGGATACACTTACCACATTGTACCAGGCTAGGAATGAGTCTCGTGTTTCTTACATATGAAAATAGTTGGAGAGTGAGCATATGAATGAAGGTGATTCTATGGACAGTTTTCTAACAAAGATGAAAGACTTGAAGGAACAATTGATTTTTGTTGATGAAGTTATACCAGATAGTTCACTTTTTGTAGACCATTGTGAATGGTCTTCCTAATTCATATCAGAGTTTTGTTTCTACTCTTTAAATGATGATGAAAGGCAATCCAAATGCCTTATCATTTGAGGAGTTAGTTTTTGTTATGTTGCAGGAAGATCAGTCTATGCAGAACATATCTATTATGCTTGTTGCTCATCAAGCTTTCCTGGCTAGTTAGAAGGGAAAAGGTAAATGGAGCTCATCTAGTAGTAAGCAAAAATCTACAAATGCTGCACATTCAAAGAAGGAAGACAAAGATGAGAAGAAATAAGAAAAGCAGAAATTGTTTTACAAATACTATAAAGCAAATGATCATGTCATTAAGAGCTGTCCGAAACTGGCTGCTAAAGAGGCAAAGAAAAAGGAGGCTGGAATGGTTCTTGCAAAGGCCTCTATAGTACCAAAAACAGAGTCTGCTAATCTTGTGCACAATGAAGCATGGGCATTTCCTACTGTTTGCAGTTTTGACCCATCTTCTCATGAGCAGTGTATGTCTTCGGTAGACTCAGATGTTTGGTATCACTCAAGCCTGCCCCTATAGACAATAGTATCACATGAGCCAACAACTCCTCTAATCCTATCATGGGAGTTGATAAGATCATTCTGGCTACTGTTGATGGTAGTTCTTTCACTTTGTCAGATGCTTTATTTGTGCCAAGGATCAAGAAGAATCTGTATCAATTTTGTCTTTAGCCAAGATTGGCTTGGTTGTGAAACTTGCTGATGACAGGTGTATAGTTCATGATCTGTCAAATGGCATCGTGATTATTGCTTCTGGCATTTTATGTCGTGGGTTGTATAAGCTCATAGACTACGAAAGATCTATGAATGATTCAGCCTATGTAGTACATGATTCTCAGGCTATGTTAGATGCAAAGCTTTGGCATGCATGCTTTGGTCATCTCAATTTTGCTAGTTTGTTATGCCTGCAGAAAGTTGAACTGGTGTCCTCTTTGCCCAAACTTGAGGCACCTGGTAAACATGTATGTGAAGGCTACATTTTGGGCAAAATGCAGCATTCCTCCTTCCCAAAAGATGGTTGAGTTTGAGCTACTCAGAAATTGCAGCTTGTTTCATATTGATACTTGTGGTCCTACGCAGACAGCTTCTTTTGGGAACTATCTTTACTTCGTGACTTTCATCGATGCTTTTTCTAGGCATGCATGGGTATATCCATTGAAGGCAGAGTTTGAAGTGTTTATGTGCTTCAAACTGTTTTTGGTTTTGGTTGAAAATCTGTGAGCATGTAAAATGGGCACCGTCCGTTCTGATCGAGGGGGGGAATGTATGCCTTCTGACTATAATGCATTTCTGGTTGAACATGGGATAAAACATCAGTGTACAGTGCCCTATACACCTCAACAAAATGGAGTTCCTGAATGGAAGAACAAGTCACTCATGGAGATGGTGAGGTGTATGGTCAACAGTCAGGCTTTACCACATAGTTTCTGGCTTGAGGCTGTCATGTGTGCAACATATGTACTTAATCGGTGTTCCACTAAAGCATTGTATTCTATCACTCCATATGCAGCTTGGCATGTTCGAAAGCCATCGATTGCTCATCTGTGTGTTTTTGGTTGTCTGGCATATGCATTAATGCATGAACAACATCGTAGTAAATTGGATGATGAAGCAGTAAAATGTATTTTTGTTGGGTAGAGTTCTGAAAGCAAAGGCTATCATTTGTATCACCCACAAAATAAATGCATTTTGGTTAGCCATGATGTTGTTTTTGTGGAAGATGCTATTCAGCCTTTACTTTCATGTACGAAGGAGACATTTGTTAGCTCCAAAGACATGTATGATACTTTGCTGCCTCTTTTTACAGGTGGACAGTCTAGTGCTGGTCCTAATGAGACAACTTCTCAACCATTGCAGGTTTCATGTGATGATGCAAATCATTCTATTTCTGATGCAAGTTTACATGATGCACTTATTGATGAGAGAGTTGATATTGAGGAGGCAAAAACTATGCCAAAATGGCTGGTGTAGACTTTGCATGACACCAAATTAGATGCATCTCTGTCATATCATACTCGCTCAGGCTTTCATAGTGCCTCTTTTGAATCAGATTGCTATGCTATGGCTGCATCTAGTCTCTATGATGATGCTGAGCCTGTTTCGTTTGATGAAGCACAAAATTTTGAACATTGGATGGCTGCAATGCAATCTGAATATGATTCTATAACGAAAAATGGTACCTAATCATTTTGTGACTTGCCTCTTGGCAATAAGGCCATTGGCGCTAAGTGGGTATACAAGTTGAAGCGTAAACCTGATGGAACAATTGGCAGGTATAAGCCTAGGCTTGTTGCAAAGGGTTATGTGAAAGGACATGAAAACCAGGTGTGTAGGTTAAAGAAGGCATTATATGGTTTAAAGCAAGCACCACGCCTTGGTATGAAAAGATACATGCCTATCTGATTGCACATGGTTTTGAGAACAATCGAACCAGTGCTTAAATTTGATGCCCAACCTTGGGCATCACCAAATTTTAAGGGATGCCCTGGAAATGAAAGTGGACATCCTTGTCATACACAAACATGTTTCCTTTGAATGGATAGAACACCACTTTGATGTTATAGTGTTTGACTTCATTGTATGTAATCTTCATTATTTTGTATCATAAGAAAAGCCAATCAAAAAGTGTTTCTTTTTTACCTCTTGATGTAGACGACATAAATATATCTATGGATAATATGCATCACATAGCATCCAATCATCTCTCTCTCTCTCTCTCTCTCTTCCCATTATGCATAAAGTAAAATTGCATCATACATTATGTCATTTTGAATGTCAAAGTATTAAGAATCAAATGATGCTTCCAAAAAAGAGTTCCTATTATAATTCAATTTTCAAAATGTAATCACAATCCAAAACATATACTCCATAGGCATTTGAAACAATAGATGAATGAGTCTAAAGATCAGCCACACAACGATCTTTTGATTTTTCCCATATGTCATAGATCTTTTCCCAGTCTAGAAGATCACATGAGGGTCCAAGCATGGAGATTCACATAAGCATATCCAATGTGTCCACCTTGAGATGTTGTCTACGATCTGTTTTTATGATGTTTTGCTTGGAAAATCCTCTCTCACAAGGTACTCTTGATATGGGAAGCACCAAGAGTATTTGCCACAACTTCAATATATTTGGAAATGCTTCTTGCCAATGTGAAATATTAGAGAAAACTCTCCATGCATCTTTGAAATTCATGCCTTCACATCCATAATATAGAGTATCTACAAATGCCTTCACCTCTTTTTCACATCCATTGGCATTGATGACATGATTACCAATACGTGTAAGCAAACGTGATAACCATATGATGGCTTTTCTCTCTCTTTCATCTTCTTCACTTGGGTACTACATAGGGCTGAATAATTTGCTAGCATTGAAGAAATACATATCCGGAAACTTTTCATTGACACAATCAATTACTTTTAGCACAAAATCTTTTGCCATCTCTATGCATGTATTCAAAGTTACATCTTGGATATCTAATGGAAAACCATTTTTGTCTTTACCTGGCATGGATACATATAAAAGAGTGTGAGTATACTCCTCCCCATTCTCATTTACATGTTTCAAGCGACCCATTTGTGCATTTTCAATTAGGAGTTTCAAGTAAATGGTACCCTTTGCAAAGATATCACCAATAAATTTCTTTTTCAAAGAGTTCAAGCATACTTCTATAGATGTGCTAAAAGAAGTAATATCTATACTTTCTTTTTGAAAAATTCTATTCAATCTATCCAATTCCAATAAGACATCTGTCAATAGATGTATGCAAAATAAAACTTTGAATATGCATAATTTCTCATACCACATTGGTACTTGGCATTTCCAAAATGTCAAGATTGCAGGTAATAATTTAACTAAGCGTACCATCACATTTCCTCTTGCCAACCATCTAACATCATGAATCTACAATACTTCCAAAACTTGAAGGTTCATTTCTTGAAGTAACTTTTGAAAGTCCAAATGTCTTACATTTGAAGCATTTATCCAAGAATATACTTTGTTTGCGATTTTGTCCACATAAGAAAGATAAGGAAAACATTTGCATGCATCAACAAGAGCTAGAGCTTCCCTATGTGCACATGCACAACAATAAGATATGGCACATCTCTACTAAGCTTTGAGACAAGTCCCTCATGGCAGCCAAGCATTGATCTATCTCCATCTCTAGATATGCCAACCAAATTCTTAATATCCAATGACATTTCAAAAAGCATATTCATTATTGCATTATATTTTGTTTGTGCATATCCATCTGCAACTACTATCAACTTAAAAAATTCAGATTTCGAAACTCCGAGCCCATCTTTGTTCAAAAAGGAAGCATAAACAATTAAATGTTTCTCCAAAGCCCTGTCACTAGACTCATCTATTATTAAGCTCCTTTCATTATGGTCCTACAACCATCTCCCTTTCCCCATGAGCCATCGATTTGGTACTTCTCGCACCATTTTCATTTCATACACACTTCACGTCCATCAACAACAAGCTTCAAGAAGGGGAATTCTATTTCCCATGTACTATTGTATTTCCTCATCTTCTTAACTTTTGCTTCTGAAGCTTGAGTTCCAAAAGATGTTGAGCCATTATGCAAAGGACTCTTTACAACAACAATATTTTCATCATCTCTATTTTCATGCAAGGAATCATAATTGTGCACACTTTCTATACAATGCATGGATGTATTTGCATTCTCTCCAGCCAAAGCATTGTTCAAGTCAAGATCAAGAACTTCTGTATGCATATTGTCCGTCTCATTTACATCTACCTCATCATCACTTCCAAAAAGTGCATACATCATTTCATTTCTTGTATGCATGCTTGTCTTGGGTATTTCTAACTCATTCTTATTGACAACCTTCTTGAAGGCATCGAATAGAGTACGTTGAGACATTTCATAAACCTACATAATCAAGATATGCAATGTATAAAGCATACCATTTTTGTAGACGCTTTGTAGTTTGTAAATTGCACGTTGCTTAACGCTGCCTGCACAAATGCCCAATGTCCATGGATCATGGGCCATGCCCCATCGTATACAGTACTGCTGAGTATATATTATAGTCTATACACTAAGTAGTAAGCATTGATCTGAGCAAACTTGAAGGCTGAAACGCTAGCCAATGTGCACTTAAAGTCGACAGAATGTTCTGAAATCCTGAAGCTTCAATGATACTTTAGGCCAATGTGCACTTTAGTGTCGATAGAATCATTGACAGACTTCAGTTGCGTTGTCTCCTTAATCATACACGAGTTCAGTCTTATGCGCAATTGAAAGTTGCTTCCAACTCGTCAACATTATTGGTCGGTAGGCTGCAGTGCATGGCTCACTTGGCAAGTTGGCAGGTTGTAGCTAGAGTGATGCTCCAGAGTCCATGGACCATACTCCAACAGTTCACGGGCCATGACAGAGCCACACGTCGCACGCTCCAGGGACTAGTGATTTCTTCTACGCAAAAGGGCATGTGACTCGCCAGTGCCCACTCAGGAAAATTGAAAAAATGCGTTAGTTCACTCTCTGGAAATGTATAGCCTAGGGCCTGAGCGCTTGGTCTTGCATATTTTTTTACTCTAGAATTTTAAAAAAATACCCTAGGTCGGGCCGTGGCCATATGCCCAGCGCTCAGCCCAGGGGTTTTCCTGCAAAAAAAATGCTTCCAGGGGTCCCAGATCATATGCAGAGATAAACCAGGGAATTCTCTACACTTTCTATAGAGAACCAGTATATTTCTAGTGAATTTTTTACTATTGCTATAGAGAACCAGTCATTCGAGCCGAGTGCTGCAGGTTTTACATTGGTTTGTTCAATGTGATAATGTCCTTAAAGGCTCAGAGTCCAAATTCTACCCGAACCCACAACCCGACCCGGAACCGGCAAAATTTCAAATATGTAGCTATATATATATATATATATATATATATATATATATATATATATATATATATATATATATATATATATATATATATATATATATATATATATATATATATATATATATATATATTTGGGATGCCCAACATTTGAACATGGGCATCAATTGATGCCCACTTTCGGCATCAAATTTAAACACTCAATCCAACTAAAAGCACCTTATATGTTAAGCGTGCTAATGATGTGCTTCTGATCATTGTTGTGTACGTTGACATGTTGCTCATTGGTCCTCATGAGAAGCATATTGTTGATTTTAAGGCTGATTTACATGCCTCATTTGAGATGTCTGATTTGGGGAATTCAGATCATTATTTGGGCATTCAGTTTATGCAGATTGATGGTGGAATAGCTTTGTGTTAAATGAAATATATTGACACATTATTGGAGTGTTTTGGCCTTGAAGATTGTAAAACTATTGCCACTCATATGGAGATAGGACTACAATTGAGTCTTCATGATGCTAGAGATGCATTTGATGTTGTTCTCTATCAGCAGGCTGTTGGATGCTTGATTTACTTATGCATTACTCAACCACATATTCACTTTGTTGTCTCACTGATGAGCAGGTTTATGCATTGCCCATGCGTCAAGCATTGGTAGGCGGTTAAGCGCATCTTTCGCTACTTGGGTTGTTTTATCCCAAGGGGGGATCACTACTGCCAGACTTGCATGCTTTTTCCGACTTTGACAAGGCTGGTTGCTATGACACTCATGTCTCCACTAGTGGCTTTTGCTTCATGCTTGGTAGTTCATGTATATCTTGGTTGAGCAAGAAGCAGCCTGCCAGTTCTAGTTGTGAGACTGAGTATAGGGCAGCTTTCACATCGAATGTTGAGTGTGTGTGGCTCAGATGCCTTATGGTTGATTTGGGTGTTGATTAGTCTTCTGCCACCACCATGTCCACTAATAGTGAGAGCGCATTGGCAGTTGCGAGGCACCCTGTGTTCCAAGCTCGCTCTAAGCACATTGAGGTGCATTATCATTATGTCAGGGAGAGGTTCTCTACTAGAGATATAAACTTGGCATATGTGCCCACACAAGAGAACATTGAAGACCTTTTCACGAAGGCTCTGCCTAGGGAGAAGTTTGAAGCTTTTCGCAAAGCTTTGGGCTTACTTCCTTTTTTGGATCGATTCCACATAACTTGGTAGTTCCTTATACATGAGTGCCAATTCCTTGTTCACCGCATCACTCACAGGGGGGATTTGTTGATATATTTAGGTAGTGATGTGTGTGAACACTCTAGGAATGTCGGGGTACTTTTTTCCCTCTTTAGGAGGTTTTTTTCCCTCGACTTGTATATATGCCTATTGCCTAACGAGCTACTTATCTTTGTACATTCTAGTGCTAAAACATTCAGTATGTGTGTTGTTGTGCTCCATGCTTCTTCTTCTTCCTTGTGCTATTCCCGTGCTTCTGCAAATGTCTAACTCCAACATCCTCTTGGTTAAGAAAAAGGATGGGTCAATGAGATTGTGTATCGATTATCGAGCTTTGAAAAAAAAAATACAATAAACGATAATTATCCAATACCCCAAACACATGATCTGTTTGATCAATTGAAAGGAGGAAGGATATTCTCAAAGTGTGGTCTCTCATGAGGATACCACCATATTAGGATAAAATCTAGACAAATTTCATAACTAACCATGAGCATTTTGAATTCTTGGTCATGTCGTTTGGACTAATAAATTCCCTCACCACATTCATGACCCTGATGGACATAATCCTAAGAGCATACTTAGGAAGATTTGTAGTTGATTTCCTCGATGAAATCCTTGCCTATATTAAAGATATAGCTACTCATTTGGAGCATTTGGAAAAGATTTTCCAAGTTCTAAGAGAGAACAAGTTGTATGGAAAAAAAAGTTAAGTGTGAGTTGTTTTCATAAAAGATCAGATATCTTGGGCACATTATATCTAAGAAAAGAATTCAAGTAGATCTTAAAAATATCCAAGTTATTCTTAAACGGCCACACCCTAAATCTATTATAGAACTTCAAAACTTTTTAGGGTTAGTAAAATACTACACAAAGCTTATACCAAACTTTGCAAAGATCCCAATCTCTTTGTTTGAAAGGGAAAGCTTAAAAACCTTTCTTGGGATAAAGAACAGGTAGAAAGTATGGAACGACTCAAGAAAGCCTTAGCATCAACCCCGATTCTATGATGTAGATATGAATGAACCCTTTATTGTGGTTGAAACAAATGTTATGGAACAACTTAAGAAAGCCTTAGCATCAACTGTGATTCTATAATGGTAGATATGAATGAACCCTTTGTTGTGGTTAAAACAAATGCTATTGAACTAGCAATGGGAGTTGTGTTTGAATCAGAATGGTCAACCAATTTCTTTTGAAAGACGAAATCTAAAATCAGCCCAAGGAAACTGTTCTACCTGTGAAAAATAGCTTTATGCCATTGTGCATGCTCTAAATAAATGGACACACTACTTGTTTGGCACCAAAATGACTATAGTTTTTGATAACCCAAGTATCAAGTGGTTTGCAACCCAACCTGAGTTAACACATAGAAAGTTAAGATGGGTCAAATTACTTTACGAGTTCGACTATGAGCTCAAATATTGAAGAGGGAAGTTCAATGTAGTAGCAAATGCTTTAAGTCATGTGCCTATGTTGAATTCCTTGAGTTTCATAGAAATCACTAATGAATTGATAAATTGATGAAAGGAAAGTATCAAGAAGATCCAAGTTTTAAAGAAGCTTGAAGAAAAGCTTCTTGACCAGGATACACACTTATCATTTGAAGGTAAGTTTAAGCATTACAATATTCAAGATGAATACTTGCTATAGAAAGGGAAGATCTATGTACCTCGTGATCAAGAGATAAGAAGGAAAGTTTTGTTTGAATGTCATGTTGCCACTACCACTGGTCATCTAGGAATAAAAAAAACTTATGAATTGGTCAAAAGACAGTTTTATTGGTCGAGTGTACATAATGATGTACGAAAATATGTACGTAAATGTACAAAATGCCGAGTAAATATAGTGAAGAATTTTAAGATAGGTGGCTTATTACACCTTGTGGAAAGTCCCAATGGTGAATGGGAGAGTATTTCCATGGACTTTATTGTGGGCTTGCCTCGAACCCAAAAAGGAGATAATGTAATTTGGGTTATATTAGATTGATTGATCAAAATAGTTCATTTCATTCCTATTCGAACTACAATTAACATTCTAGAATTAGCTAAGATGTTTGTTGAGCATCTCTATGGATTTTATGGTCTACCATAAGAAATAGTGTCAGATAAATAGAAAGCTCACTAGTCATTTATGGTAATCTACTTTTTGTAGGTTAGAAACAAAGCTGAATATGAGCATTTCCAAACATCCACAGACAGATGGGAAAATAGAAAGGATCAACCGAATACTTGAAGATATGTTACGAGCTTATATAGTTTCAAACCAAAGTAAGTGGGAAGACCATCTCCCTTTAGTTGAGTTTGCTTGCAACAATGCTAATCATTCAACAAATTGAATGTAGCCACTTCATGTTCATCTATGGGTTCCAACCAAGAGCTCTATATGCAATCGGATTGCAAAATGAGAAAGTCCAATCAACTAAAGATTTCTAGAAGATATGAACTTTAAGTTGAAAGTAACTAAAGAAAACCTGAGGAAAGCCCATGATAGAGCTAAAGTTTATAGCGACCCTAAGAGGTAAGATATTTTCTTTTAGATGGGAGAAAACATTTTCTAAGTGCCCCGAGAGAGATCTGAAACTTTGAAAATAGGACCCTATCTTAGAATATCTCCAAGATATTGTGACCCTTTCAAGATTTCTAGAAAGGTTGGGACTTTAGCTTATGAGTTAAAACTTCCTGAAGATTTTCTACTTCAGCCGTTGTTTCATGTTAGTGGATTAAAAGGAAAATTGACTGAACAAGATAATTTTGTATCTCCAGATACAATAGTACAACCTTTCTCACTTTAGAACATCCTTCATGAACCACAGAAAATAGTACATACTTGGGATAAAAATACAAGGAGCAACACTTGGAAATGAGTAAGTTCCATGAATAAAATATTTCCCTCTTTTCCAACTTGAAGTTAGAAAATGAGACAAATCTTTGAGAGTGACTCCATGATTGACAAGACCGATCATGGTGCATGGGGGAATACTCCACATGTTATACCTACACATGTTTATTAGGACTAAAATGTTCCACGAGGGGAAAATTGTTGTATAAACATGGGACTATTTGCATGATTTTTAAGATTCATAAACTTTGGATTTCATAGAGAAACCCTTGGGAGAACTTTGAAGAACCCTTGGATCTTATTGAAGAACCCTTGTGTATTTTATTTCATTTGAATGTTTTGAATGTTAGGTTTTTATTCTAAGGTGAGGAGCCTTAACCTTTGGAGAAATATTCAAGTCAAGACCTTGAGGGTGTACATTCAAGTGTAGAGCTCCTCACCTAAGAAACCATGTGATTTCAAGTGATCCTATGTGATTCCTTGTGAGCCCATGTGAGCCCATGTGATTGCTTAACTTAGAAACCCATGTGAAGAACCCCCTTCATTCGAATCCATGTGACTTGGACACATAGCAAGTCTGGGCCCCTTGGTCTAGAGGTATATATATGGGTGGAGTTGGTTGGGTGGATATATAGTCTCACTATCAAAAGATGTTCATTAACTTGAAGGCTTATATTTTGGAAGGCTCACACCAATTATATTTGTGACCTTTTCATCATGATTTGGATATTCACTTTATGAAATTTGACTAGATAATTTCTTTATGAAAATAGAGTAACATGATTTTGTCCTTGAGGATTATGAACCCATTGAACTCTTATAAAAAAAGATTTGTGATTGAGTTTTCATGATGTTGGAGGTGAATTTAATGTTATTGTACTCTACCAACAAGCTTTCATAGAGAGAGAGAGAGAGAGAGAGAGAGAGTCCATCACTTAGTTGATGTTCATTGGAAAATGCACTAAAGATCTGCTAGGTACCCAATAATAACTTGGGCTTTTTTATCCAAAGAAAAGATCAATACCAGCTTTTACTTCATCAAAATAAAATCTTCCCTCTTGGAGACTCTAGAATGTTTTGTATACTTTTTTGCTTTGATTATACATTTGATCAAAAGTAAAAGGTAAAGATTATCCATTTTCACACATCATAAAGGAAATGTTATCACCCAATTTCATCACCAAAATTTCATAAAGATATGTGGCAATTTCATTATTCAATATGTTTACCAAAAGTTATCGATTTAATACTAAAGATTAAGAGAAAAGAACCAATTCATCGATATCTTAGAAGTGTAAGAGAACTAGAAAAACAAATAGATGAGAAGAAAGTGTTGCAAAGCTTGAAGTGAGATTGAGTAAAATGGATTGGAATAGATAATAAGTACAACCATGCGGTAAACATGAGTTTTGCATCACACACACACATACACACACACATATATATATATATATATATATACACACACACACCATCACTTGATTGATGTTCATTAGAAAAGAACCAATTCATCGATATCTTAGAAGTGTAAGAGAACTAGAAAAACAAATAGATGAGAAGAAAGTGTTGCAAAGCTTGAAGTGAGATTGAGTAAAATGGATTGGAATAGATAATAAGTACAACCATGCGGTAAACATGAGTTTTGCATCACACACACACATACACACACACATATATATATATATACACACACACACACCATCACTTGATTGATGTTCATTAGAAAATGCACTAAAACCTTTGTAGAGCTGATGCACTATATCAATTGTTTCAATTCCCATTTTCTTGACATTTGACAGGCTAGAGATTATAATGTTTAGTAGGCCACATCAAACCTTAAGACTGTAGTATAGAACACAAATTAAGTAATCCATGGAGATCAAGCCAAAATATGATATAGAGCTTCAGAGTGTCATATGTTATGGCATGCTTAGGCGTGGAATAAGGAGTCATGAACTGTGCTAGCGAGCTTTAGGGTAACAATAGAACAGACTCTGATTAGTTATCTAAATATATCAACAAGAATGTACCAACCTAAGAATAGAAAACAAAAATGTGTCGCTCAATCTGACCCCACCCTTAAAGAGTCTACTAAATGATGTACAAACTGGGCTGTTGTACTCTTGAAATCTTTGAAACTTAGGCAAGAGACCTCAAGTAATGAGGCCCAATGATCACATCCCAAGTTAGTTTGGGTGTAGAAAAGGAGAACATTTTTAAAAATAGGAGAGTAGAGAAGAGATGCGTGATGTTTTTTGTTTCAAAAGGAAGTTTGGCCTTGACTCATTCTCCCGGATATTAATTAAAGAAAAAAAAACTTACAAATGAATGAGACTAGTGCCCTTGAAACCCCCGAATCCCACAAAGGAGAAGGGCGCGTGATGTATTGGACTCTAGATTGAAAGTTTAAACTTTGAATGTGCGTGGTGTGTTGGTCAACATTTTGAACCTGAAAACTCGTAAATCGATCGCATGTTAAGCCCTTTGAACCAAGTCAAAATGGAAAGGGTCCAAAGCTCTATTAAGATCACCCAAAAACGCAAAGTTACGCGCACAGGCAGACGCGCACACAATAATCATCTCTCCGGTTATAATCCTCTCTCCTCTCCTCTCCTCTCCTCTCCTCTCCTCTCTCCCGAAAAAACGCAGACGCACATCAGCGCGCGGACACACTCTTTCCTTACACATACAGCACACACAAATCAAGCCCGACTATCTGGCAGAAATCTTTTATTGTTCGGATCGCATTCACATGGAAAAGTCTAATGCCCATGTCGAGCTGACGATCATCTCTGCATCCGATTTGAAACGTGGGTGGTTTTCTGGTAAGTTGTTGGTATGTTTCAAAAGATCTTTGAGAAGACCGAATGAATGTCTGTTTAATACTAATTGACAACGTTCGTCTTAAGAGATCTTGATAAAGTATGCCAAACGAATGTTTATCTAGTAGTCTGATAATCATAGCACGTATCTTTGTCTTCTCTGTATGTGCTGATGTGCTTTTTTCTGCATCTACAACGAAAATGATCCTGGAATTGGTAGATCCAAAATTTCAGCAGAACAGATGCCATAATCTGTATACTTTATCTGCGAGGTGCGTGTTCAATGCTCTACCTTCGGGCATCTTGAACATGTATGTACAATTCGCCGATTACACATCGGGTGTTGCAGTAGGTTGCGTTCACTGTCGTTAGGAGATTATCGCACGAGATCTTAAAGAGTCCTGGGAAATCTACCAAAAAAGAAAGAATTGATACAATGTGACTTCAAGCTGGAGGTAACCTATTCTACATCCGTTCGTGGTTCATTGTCGACCAACAAATTTGCTGTACAGGAAGTACTTTAGGTCCATGCCGATCCTGTCTATTAAAGAGGATAACAGAGGAATCAAACCTCTAATATGGTCAAGTAAAGCAGATGTCATAATCTGTATACGTACACTATCCGCGAGATGCGTGTTCAATGCTCTACCTTTGGTGCATGTTCAACGCTCTACATTTGGCGCATATTCAAAATGTTTGTACAGCTCGCCGATTGCACATAGGGTGTTGCAGTAGGTTGCGTTCACTTCACTGTCGTTAGGAGATTATCGCACGAGACCTTAAAGCGTCCCTCGGACATCTACTAAAAAAAAAATAAAAATAAATGATACAATGTGACTTCAAGCTGGAGGTAACCTATTCTACATCCGTTCGTGGTGTGTCGGCCAACTAATTTGCTGTACAGAAAGTATTTCAGGTCCATGCCGATCCTGTAGATTAAAGAGGATAACAGAGGAATCAAACCGCTAATATGATCACGTCTCCAGTGATTCTCTTCACGTTTACGATTATAAGTTCATGGAAGACACGTAGAATTTGATCTATTGTTTCAAATGTTGAACAGGATTGATTGAAGGTAGAACGAATCAATGTCTATGTAATAGTACTTGACAACGTGCGTCTTAAGAAATCTTGGCAAGGAAGACCAAATGAATGTCTATATATTAGTGTTGACAACGAGTGTCTTACGAGATCTTGACAAGGTAGGCCAAACGAATGTCTATTTAATCATGATCGGATAGTTAAAGCATGTGTCTTTTGCATTTTCTATATCTGCTTGATGTGTTTTTTCTGCATCTACACCTGCTTGCTTAATGAAAATGATCCTGGAATCCAGGAGAACCAAACATTTACTTGATGGTATGCAAGTTAAATAGATGTCATAATCTGTTTGCTTACATTAATCCTCGAGATCCTCTACCTTTGGTGCATGATCAACACTGAGGTACAATTCACCGACTGCACGTTGGGTGTTGCAGTAGTTTGCATTCTATGTCATTGGGAGATTATTGCAGGAGACCTTGGGGTGTCAACCAGATATCCAGTAAAATAATAGTACATTTTGACTTCAAGCTGGATATGCTAACCTATTCGACACCTACTCTTGGTTCATTGTTAGCTGGAAAATCTGCTGTACAAGAAGTACTTTAGATTCATGCTAACTCTGTAGACTAAAGAGGACAACAGAGCAATCAAAACATGAGTTGCAACAGCCTGAGTGATTCTCTACACATCCACAATTATAAATTCACGGAACAAGCATAGAATTGGTCTGCTGTTTGAAATGTGGAAAAGGATTGGCTGAAAATGGGTTGTGTATGTGTTCCACAGCATACTTGGTGCTCAAGAAGAAAGTTTGGTATATAATTAGTGATATTGGTCGTGTGTGTGTGTGTGTGTGTGTGTGTGTGTGTGTGAGAGAGAGAGAGAGAGAGAGAGAGAGAGAGAGAGAGAGAGAGAGAGAGAGAGAGAGAGAGAGAGAGAGAGAGAGAGAGAGAGAGAGAGAGGTTAATGGAGTGTGAGATACGTGGAATAGTCCATAAACTGATCATGGTGTAAAATAGAAGGATAAACACATGCATGCATGTTTTTGTAAGTGCATACACACATTCACACTACATACATATTGTAGAGAGTGCACATCTAGAAGCAAAATGGAGTGTATGAGCATGCACACATGAAAAAAGTATGGAGCACAAAACAATGAGTAGATCATGGAATGAGAAAACTTACATTTCGATTAGAGCGAGTTCATGAAGCACCATTTTCAAGGTCAAAAGTCAAACCCTAATTTCTTGTCACAATTGAAAGCAGTTTATAACCCTTCTTTTTTTAAAGAGGAAGTTCGACTGAAGCCTAATCTCCCTTTTGCTGAATTGATTGAAAGAACAACTTGATAAGTGAAAGAGCATAGTACCCATGGGACCCCTCGTATCCCACAAAGCAGGGCTCAGGTAACTTTAATCAAAATATGTAACTTAACTTTTGAAAAGCATGTGACACATGTCTTAAATCCATGCAAGCATAGTGTATATATCCTATGGAACTCAAAAAAACCCTATATCAACCTAATAAAAGCAATAGCGAAAATTTTTTGCACTCATCACTAAGTTTGGTGTGAGAAAATTCTGATAGCAGCTTTTTGGTAGGTTTTGTCCACGACTCTAGAAACCTATAAATTCGGGCACCTCATAGTCACTTTCATCATCATGTAATTGGAGAGTTTGGTTATCCTTGTATACGTTAACTTGTTTTCATTAATGAGTTAGTGTGTGGAGCTGTTTTATGCTCCTTTTACATCTTTCTATATGTATATCTCTCTTGTCTCTATTATCTCAATCTCTCCTTTACTTAATTGTGTGTGAATATAGAGTACTTTTACTGTCTATTTGCAATGAATTGTTGGAGTTTGAGGTCGGCAGAGGCATGCGAATAGCACATGGAAGAAGACGAAGCAGTAGCTTGGAGCAAACACACAATACTGAATGTATTACCAAGAGAATGCACAAAGATAAGTGACCCGTTAGGGTTATAGGCGTATATACAAAGTCCAGGGAAAAAAACCTCCTAAAGAGGAAAAAGTGCCCCGATGCTCGTAGTGTGTTCACACATATCACTACTTTAATATATCAACAAATCCCCCTGGGAGTGATGCAATGAACAAAGAGCTAGCACTCATGTATAAGGAAGTGCCAATCTATGTGGAATCAATCCATAAAAGGAAGTAAGCCCAAAGCTTTACAGAAAGCTTCAAACATCTCCCTAGGTAGAGCCTTTGTGAAAAGGTCTTGAATGTTCTCCTCTATGGGATCATATGTCAAACTGATCTCTCAAGAAGAGAACCTCTCCCTGACATAATGATAGTACACCTCCATGTGCTTAGTGCGAGCATGGAACACAGGGTTCCTCGCAACTTCCAATGCGTATGACCATCGGTGAAGATGGTGGTGGAAGAAGACTCACCAACACCCAAATCAGCCATAAGGAGTCTTAGCCACACACACTCAACTGCAGCTGTGAAAGCTTCCCTATACTCATCTTCACAACTAGAAGTGGATAGAGTAGGTTGCTTCATGCTCAACCACGATATGCATGAGCTACCAAGCATGACGCAAAAACCACCGGCTGACATACTAGTGTCATAGCAACCGGTCAGAGTCAGAAAAAGCATGTAAATTTGGCGGTAGTGATCCCCCTTGGGATAAAACAATTCAAGTAGCCGGGTACCACTCAAGTAGCGAAAAACACGCTTAGCCGCCTCCCCTGCTTGACACCTAGGCAATGCATAAACTTGCTCATCTGTGAGAGAACAAACTCAATATTTGGTTGAGTAATGCATACATCAAACTGAATATCTTTCCGAGTAACGCATAAGTAAATCAAGCATCCAATAGCCTTTTGATAGAGAACAACATCAAATGCATCTCCAACATCATGAAGACTCAACCGTAGACTTGTCTCCATAGGAATGGCAATAGGTTTGCAGTCTTCAAGGCCGAAACGCTACAATAATATGTCGATATATTTTGTTTGATACAAAGCTATTATGCATCAACTTGCATAAACTGAATGCCCAAATAATGATGCAAGTGCCCCAAATCTGACATCTCAAATGAGGCATGCTAATCAGCCTTAAAATCAGCAATATGCTTCTCAATAGGACCAGTGGGCAGCATGTCATCAACATAGACAACAATGATTAGAAGCACATCGTTTGCACGCTTAACATATATGGTGCTCTCAGTTAGATTGTTCTCAAAACAATGTGCAATCAAGTAGGCATGTATCTTTTCATACCAAGCACGTAGTACTTGCTTCAAACCATATAGTGCCTTTTTCAACCTTCACCCATAGTCCTTAGTGAAACAACTTGGCAATGTTTGAAGTGAGGGGTAGGCTAAGTGACGAAGTACTCTTGGGATTCAAAAGTGCACAAGAAAGATTTTTTTATAGAACCAATGCCAAATCGGTTGGGCACATTTAAAGTCATCAAAATTTCCAAGAACACACCGCATCTTAAGAGATGCACAAAACGTATTGAATGAATATGTAGCATCGGATATGCGGTTCATGCATCCAATTGAGAGGCTTCAAGTGAGCTAAGGTCAAGGTGAAGTGGCTATAGCTGATTGTCCAAGAGATATAAACTAAAAGAAGCTTCACCATATAGTTCATAACCAAGGTGGAAGTACATCTTTGTACTAGGGTGAAGATGCTCCTCATCTTGATTTGCTAACAAAATCTCATGCAAGTGTTGAATCCTTTCATGCAAGAGAGCTAAGTCTTAAGAGAAGAGCTCTCCAAGTTTGTGATTTGAAAGATCATAACACTTTTGACTTTGAGCAAGTAAAAATCACCACCAAAAGCTAACTTAGATTTTTCTGAAGTATGGCTAGAACAACTTTTTCTTTTTCATGGGGAGTTGATAAGGTGGCACACTTATAATGGTGTGCAAAACTATGGTGATGTGGCATGGATTTTAGGCGCAAGGACTACATGTGGCAGTTTTGATTTGTCTTGAGTTAACTTATGCTGACTTTTGACCTTTAATTGATTTGTTGGCCAGATAATAAGGTTTGACTTCTGAGGGTCAAATAGGGGCTTGTTGATGAAGTGTTGGGTATGGTTGGAAGGTTCTAAGAGAGCAGTTTATGGATATGTAGTTTGTTTTCTAATCCCTAAAAACTCAAAATTTTGACCTATTTTAAAAGTTGCCCTAAAGTGCAAATTAAGTTTTCATATATACGATGGTTGAAATTACAAAGACCTATTTTTTATTTGTTTATTTATTTTTTTGTAATTCCCTAAGTAACACCCGCATGAGATGTATCTTTAAGCTCCCTCAACATACAAATATCAGAGGATGCGACCAACATGGGGGATATCCGATGAGTAAGTGATCCTCTGCGTGCATTGGATAGAGTCATAAATGTCAACTAATGAGAAAGATCATGGTTTGCTATAATAACATAGGTCCTATGTTATTATAGCAAACTTGTGTGGACTAGAATCATGCATGCTATCTTGGATGCCCTTCATCAATAATATGGAGTTGATAATCGAACATAGTGTCCTATGCTCATACCATGGAGCACATGGTTCACTCAAAGGACGTGTGGACTAGAATCATGCATGCTATCTTGGATGCCCTTCATCAACAATATGGAGTTGATCTTTGAACATAGTGTTCTATGTTCATAACATGAAGCACATGGTTCCATTATGAATGATTGGCTGATTCACTACCCCTCATTTGAGACTAGTCCTCCATCCCTTTGGATGTCCTAGCGTGGGGTATAAAGAACGACACATGTTCTGTTGCACATAATATGACTCGAGTCCAGCCACTAGTGATTACCCAATACACCTCTAGTTGAGTGCATCCATATCGTGCTAGAAACAAAGAACAATTTGTGGTATCGTGGTCAAAATCAAAACGAGAAAATTAATTGCAATCAATTGCACAAATACTCCATCAAACAAAATAATGATTAATATAGTGAATCCAAACATTGACAATGGATGGATGCACTATCCCCAAAGACCACTGAGGAGTAAATTCTCCAATCTTATGACAAATACCCCATTGTGGCCGTAGAGGATGAAATAAATTCTCGATCTCTATGTGTCTCAATAGAGGGAGTAAGCCATGTATTACATGGTATATTCTATCGATGATCATGGAATAAATTCTCGATCTCTATGTGTCTCAATAGAGGGAGTAAGCCATGTATTACATGGTATATTCTATCGATGATCATGGAGGACAAAAAAATCTTCACATTGTAGTCTCTATGGATAACCCAGAGGATGGCCAATATTGTCAAGCACTTGCCACCTCACTTATGAAACAAGAGGATATGTGGAGATTCCACTCTTGGTAGTATCATACCATGTTGGGGATAATCCATGTGTCGTAGATCTACTACGTATGTTAACCCCTTGTGTCGTAGACCTACTATGTGGGAATTAGAGGACTGACTTGACAAATGGAACAAGTCCTCTATCACATAGTAGACCGCATTAGTGGTCATCGAGGAAAAGAATCCTCTCACATGGTAATCTCTATGGGTGACCCAAAGGAAATGAATATCCATGCACTATGGCTAGGACTATCAAGCACTTGCCACCTCACATGCGAAACAAGAGTATATGGGGAGATTTGACTCTTTAGTAGTATCATAGCATGTTGGGGATAACCCCTTGTGTTGTAGACCTATTATGTGGGAATCCCCAAATTCCAATGCCTATGGATTTAGAGCATAGTTGCAATGCAACGCATTGTGAACTCTTCGCAACGGTTGCTAATAACCCCACATCGCAAATGGGTTCACAACCCGTTATGCACGCAACAAAAAAAAAATCCTCCACAAAGATGCTATTTGTTACTATGGAAGCTGTAAATTTACAATAAAAGTGGTTTATTGTTGTTTGTTCGATTGGTTCTCAATTTCTAGTGGGATAAGCTTTGGAATCTAGCTATAGAAGTTGAAAGGAGATTGATTGCAAATAAATTGTGAAAATTTTTGATAGAGATTTGCCCAACACTATTCAGTGTTTTTGATCTCAAATTATTTGTTTTTGGATTGTCAACTTGTTGTATACCACATTATTAACAAATGTTATAGATCATAACTATTGACTTTATTGAATGTAAACAAACAGAAAAAGAAAAATCTCATGTGGCTGAAGTTCGGGTTGTGGCTTAATCAAACATCTTTCCCTTACCTTCAATTCTGTATTAGTGTTCAATGATCTATTTATCACAATACACATCAATATTTCTAATCAAAAACCTTGAGAAAGATTTGACTACTGCAACATGGAATCCATTTGCTTGTAAATGGATTAAGATGTGCTTTCCATCATCTACTCTCAACTAGGGTCATGCATATAGGAACTCTAAACTGTATAACAATTTCTCTAGGTTAATATAAATGATTGAATATTATGATGCTTACATATCACAATTTTTTTAAATCATAAATCCTCTAAGTTGTTTATAGATGTGACGCTCACCATTTCTAGCCAAATATCATGAGGTAAAAGGATATGTCTTAGATTTCTCTTTTTAGGTGTGCTTAATGAGGCTCACAAAGTATAATGTTCCACCTAGTGACCTTGTACTCATCAAGTCACACATAATGCTTCGGGATGCAAATTTAAATTTGGCACGTGCCCTTGATAATTAGAAGTGGACTACTCGAGTCTCGACCGATGATGACTTCACATGTAACATGTATAAATTTTACCTTATTATTTTTCTGTTGTTTTTTAAGACTATTCAATCATATTAAGCGGATGCATACATGTAGGATACCTAAAATCTAGAAATAATAATAATAAAAAAAGATTTGTACTATCGCAACTCCAACTCATTGCTAACGCGTGTTGCTTAGCTCGTTGCGATCCCGTTGCTAGCCACACTGATTTAGAGGATGGTAGGAGTACCATCACAGCTATCATTTGCAAGTCTCTCAACTCACATGGATCTCACATAAGTGATCTACAAGAGGAGGAGGAACAATCTAGGTGTACAAGGACTGTCTGAGTTTTCCACTGCCCCATAGAAGCGCTGCTGGAAATGGCAGAGAACTGGGGTTAAGGTGTAGAGCGGGAGGCAGTAGTCCTTGATATAGAGGCTCAGCTGCCTTTGCGGGCAGCTATGATGGCCTCCTTTGGTGGCATGGGCCTCACCTAGGGGCTGTCCAGTCTTCTCAAGAAAGACCTTCACCTTGTTTCTAAGGTGCACACATGTATGTTGCCCTCGAGGCAACATGCCAATTAAAAAAGAAGTGCCCACACCTCTGCCAATTTCCCGACAGGGCTTGCAAGCAGCCTTCATATAGGAGGCATACATGCCCCTTGGGGTCGCAGCTTTCCCATCCATAGCTAGGTTGGCTGGTCCCTCACAGACCTCCATCTATCCCTCCTCATCATCAACTTGAACCAGCATGTGGCACATTCCTCTCCCTGCACTAGGAAGGAAGATTCCAGCCATGGTGCTCCTAGATGATGATGAAAGGTGATAGTCATCCAAACCCCTTCCTCCATGGAAAACACAAATAAGGTTGGAAGCTTCTCTCCAACCATCGGCTTGCATGTGCTCCCCTTTATCCTTCCTCCTGGTGGAAGTGTAGCATACCATCCCTTGCAAGTTGCAATGAGGGTGAGAAGCATGCCAAGTTTGCCTTCTCCACATGAACAGAGAGCTGTACTGATACCAATGTTAGATCCCTAGGATCCTTCCTGCTGGACAAGTCAAGACACAGGCCATAATCACAAACAACAAAGAGCAGACATCAGACTCACGTCCTAGCCATAGAGCTGATACAGGCTCATCCCCAAGCCTAGAGTATGCAATAAAACGGGCAGCCACCTCCAAGGTGCTTGCATCCAATACCACCAACACCCCACAAGTACCAGTGATGAGGCTCTGCCTTACGAAGCCAAGAGTCCAATTGTGGCAAATGCCAAGAATGATAAATGGGCGCCCTTGAGACCTATTTATAGGACAAGTCAAATGACCTGATTCACACCGAACTGGCCGGACCAGTAAACATTGGCTGGACACATGCTACAGAAGCCCATCTTGATGTCCTAGAAGGGTGGAGATGTAACATGATTGCAATGGAAGGGGGCTTAGTGGCTGTTTGCTCTTGAGAGGGGCCAAAAGGGGCAGTTTGCTTCATAGAAGCATCAAAGGATGGACCTAAGCTGGTGTGGGAGGAAGATCGAGGGCTATTCAAAAGTTTCCTTCTTCAATTGATGAATCAGTGCTACCCTATATGATGCACTGCTACTGCATATAGTTGTGCTAAATTTGACATCACATCGTGAAGCAGCAAGGGTGATTCGATAGAAAAAATGGAAGGGGATTTTTTCTTGTCAGTCTCCCTCTTCTTCTTTGTCGCAAGAGATGTTCTTTGGGAAAACTCATTCATCAATTTTCCTACACGTGTTTTGTTTGTGATAGTTTTGGGTGTGCCCAGAATTTTAATATCTTTGGCTAGTTTGAATTTCCTGTGCATTTGTTGATCTACAATTTTTGATCCAGTTGCTAGTCCTTCATGCATAAAGTCTTGCAAGTGTGACTAGACACAATGTTTGGAGAGAGAAAGAGAGAAAATTGAATTGATTATAGAGCCACCGACATAAGAAGTGCTATTTTAGGTAAATACAATCTTTAAAAGTCTGCTCCCACCTTCCTTTCCCCTTGCCCTTTCTTTCTTTCTAGAGTACATTTTTGAGGACAGTATTCAAGTTCCCTTTGAATTTGGCTTTCATGAATTCTTTTGTTAATAAAAGAAACGGCATTCTCTTTGATAGAATCAACTTCATATTATAGCAAAAAGCTAGATGACAATCAAGCTTAATTACATACTTCCAACAGAGTGGAGGGAATATAATGAGATGGAATGCCCGAAAATTATGCTGTTACTTTATGTGAGTGTCTACTTCAATGCTGCAGAAGAGATGAGCAATTCTAGTCAATCATGGTGCAATGGTCAGTTCTGTTCCAAGTATGGATCAGATTCATGATATCCTAGAAAGAGTTTATGCATAACTAAACACCTTTTCCATTTGAAAATACCATATTGATGATGTATTAAAGCATATCATACTTGTCAAATTTGTGTGTATGGCAGACAACTCTAGTGCAAACAAAAGTTTACTCTTTATTAGTGATTATTTGTGAAGAGCAGTCATTGAAATTCTGTGTGTTTCAGTACTTTATGACTATTTTGGAACGATACATTTGAACACGTAAAAATTGTTGTGTTGAGTGGTAGATGTTGGAGGAAGAGAGAGAGTGGGTGAAGATGGAAGACAGGTGTGGAGGAGGGGTTTGATTTGCTATGCATACCTTTAGATTATTATGCTAATTATTGGAAATTGTTGTATTTGGCATCTGTTCTTCTTTTGCTATTTGCAGGTGATCAAACTGTAGCCATTGCATGGATTGATCCATCAACAAAAAGGTCAACAACATTGACAAGTGGTGGTCGTTCCAGTGCGGAATGGAATGAGAAGCTGACATTACCCTTAGATGGTACTAACTTATCAACATATGAAAATAAGTGGCTGACCATTGAAATATACTCCCCACCCTCCTTGGGCACCAATATTTTAGGTAACTTGCTTGCACCTGTCTCTTTGCCTTTGGCTGAACTAGCTGTGGGCAGCTATTTTCATGGAACTGCTCGTGTGCCTTTGGCCGAATTTGCCTTGGACATACAAAAGGGATCAAACAGGATTCACACCTATGAGATTGTACATCCATCGGGGAAGCGATGTGGGAATGTGAACTTCAGTATAACAGTTATCAAGCCACCATTATCTGACCTCCCTAGTCCCATCTATTCTGCAGCTCCTGTTTCATCATCTCCTCGATCTAGTGCAGGATGGGCTAATGTGAATGAGTTGTATCCTACTATGTCACATTCACCTGCAAAATCTAGTGATGAAATGCCATCATCTTCTGCTTTATCAGTATCGACACCCCCGAATTTGTATGCACGTGATAGAGACAACAGATTGAATGCTTTGTACCCTCCATTGTCTGATGCATCAGCTTTGAGAACATCCGATGCACAGTCAAAGCTCAGTGCAAGTTACTTGCCCCCGGATGCCTGTTTTTATCCTGCGCAGACACAAAATTATAATTTGACAAATAATGTACATAATTTTTCAGGCACAGACTATCCAGTTCCTGGAAAGGCATCTTATCCACAAATGTATCCACCTGTGAGTTGCCCATATCAGCCTACTTCAGGTGACATCCTTTGTTCACATGGTGATAATATGATACCACATCCTTCAGCACCATATCCACCATCACATCCTTCAGCACCCTATCCACCTTCCACCTTTGTGTCCAAGTCAGATGTATCGGATTTGGAAACTTATAATGCTCACTCAAGGCTCAATGCAAGTCACTTTACGTCAGGTGCATGCTTGTACCCTGGACAGACTGATAACTGTAATGTGAACAGTAATCCACATAATCGTCCAGGCACAGAACACTTTGTTACTGGAAAAGCGTCTTATCAACAAATGTACCCACCTGTGAGTGCCCTGTATCAGTCTGCTTCATCTGCTATCCCTCCCTCACATGTTGATAATATGATGCCTCATCCTCCAGTACCCTATCCAACTCCCACATTTATATCTCATCATCAACCTGGAACACCGGTTCCTTACCCACTGGAAGGTGCATATCCTAAGTCAGTGCAACATCTCACTGATGTCTCATATTCACCTGCTCATTTTTCCTCTTATCACCATTCAAGTCCCTCATATCCTCCCTTGTACCCTGGTTTCTAAAATATCAGTTTCAGGTTTTGTAAAGGATTTGTACATTTTATGTAGTTTTTCTGCTAAGTAGTGCAATAATTTTCTTCTTCTTAGATTGTAGAATTTTTATTTCATTTTGTCCTCAGTGCTCGCTTCTGGATTGTCTGTATTCAATGTCCTATTTGTTTACACAGTGATTAGGCCCGTCTCTGTTTGCCATGAGCAAAGCCTCATTTGGGTTGAGATTTCCTTCATGACGAGTGTTTTATGTACATATATTAGCATTTATCTCATCAATTAATGAGAATCGGGTTCTGTTTCAGTTTGAAGTTCTACTTCTCTGTATATGCAGATGTCCATTTGCATTGAAGTTTAGATTGCCAAGGATTCTGTTAAAAATGTGCATAGCTTATTAATGTGTAGGTAATGAGTGTCACCTCTTCACCATAGTAGGGGGAAAAATTAACAGCCGGCTGATTCAACCACTATCCTGACTGCAACCCCAGATTTTATCATATAAGAAGGATCAAAAGGCTGGAAAACGAAGTGGGAGAGCTATTTATACCTTTTTAATATTTATTGCTATTGGACAAGAGAAAAATGCATTCCATACGCTCATTATCCTCTACAGCCCTGCAAACGGGTGGGTATATATGTTTTACTGTGGAAGCAACAGGGACCAATTGTCGAAAGAATGGGATGCTGTCGTTCAGCTTTGTGGACAAGTGAACATGGTCCTAAGAACGTTTTGCAAACTGTATATGATCAGTCCAGACTGACAGTGTGCTGTCAATCATTCAAGAAAACATAAATTAGATGATCTTTTTGACTTTTGAAGTGACAAAAAGAGTAGAAGAGTGTATGTATTGAACCGTCTTTGTGTCTCATATGCTAAAGTAGTTGTTCTATACACCTGATCTGACAATTTCCTTTATGACAAAGAGTTAGCATTTGATCTATCTTTTCCGTATGAGATGAAGTTTTTTTGTCCCATATAATCTTTGAATTGGAAAAAGGAAAACATGTTATTAATATACTGTGTATCGTTTAAGGAAATATTAGTTGAAATGTATTATATAAGCATATTAAAATATGCTCCCCGTATACCTTACTATAGTTGCTAATTATTATTTGCTTATTTATTTGGGGCTAGTAATGATAGTTATTTTTTTGTTTTGTTTGTCTTTTCTCCTACTTATTCTACTCTTAAAGCTATAGAGTCCAATTATACATGTATCTATATTGGCTTCAAGTTTTGTTTTAAATAGTTCTAGCTTCGATTGTGTTTATGTTTATATTTCTTATCAATCATTTAGCTATGCAATAAATCGTTTAAGCATGTGTAACAAATTCAATGTCCCTTTCCTCTCTTCATGAATTGGTTTGCATTATTGTAAGGTCTTCCTTTTGTCTAGCCTAGTGAAAACTTGCTAGTAACTTGGGATTTTGTATGATGTATTCAAGAACTAGAAAGGCTAAACCTTATTTGAATACATATTCTTGAGTCAGGTCTTTGCATTGGGGAATATTCTAGAGCGATTGAATACATCTTTGTGGTGATGTCGTTGACAATAATGAAATGATGAAGAAAGATTCATCTTTTCCACCACTTAGTTACTCATCATTTACAAACACTACAACAAAATCGAGGTTTTGGACGGACACAAAATGAACTAAAACTGCTGGGCATAGGTATATCTGTTGGTAAATTAATTTGCAACGAAGAGCACGGGTCTGTCACTATATTGGTTAGTATGCAAGTTGAGAGGAGGTACTTGTGAAACTTTTAAATGTGGAGGAAAAAGGTTCTTTTTTCTTTTGGAAAAGGCTTTGTGATGGCTATAGCGGCATATATAGCGATAATTCTTTTTTTTGCTTTTGATTCCCATTTAACATGCACTTAATTTCCCATTGACATAGTGATCAATATAACGAAATAAAAATCAATACTTCACGATTGCTATTCCAACCTACTACTGACCGTGATATCGATGAGGATGTTTACATAAAAGAAAACTTGCACACTTTGCACGACATTTCCCAAGAGCAATTTTGGGAGCCTGTGCACAACAAGCGCAACTCCTAACTCCTAGTGAGTGTTTTCATACATCCAACCCTTTTTCATGTACTTTTTTCATTGTTCTTACTCTCTCTCTCACTATCTATCTCACTCTCACTATCTCTATTACTATGATTCATTAGTTTTGTTGTAAACGATTACATAGCTATCCATCTATGCACTAAAGCTTAATAGTTCTTTTTTAAGCAATTCAAATCAAGGAGCTTCAAGTAAGTGAAAATTTTCAGTTCTTTATCTATTTTTTATTGAAATGTTATATATATTCAATTTAATTACAAAAAAGATCATCATAATTAATTGAGAAAAAAGAATTACTATTAACAAAAGTTATTGATTAATGCAATTAATAATAATAAAAATCATTCATATGCACATGTACACACACTCATAAACACATCAGCATACACACATAATCATACACACTTATACACACATATACACACATAGATACATATACACACATACATACATACATACATACATACATACATACATAAACACTCATATATATGTACATACACACATACAAATAAACATACACAGATAAACACACACACACACACATATGCACACATGATTACATGCATACGTACGTACATACACACATACGTATTATATACATACACAAATACACACATGCTTACATACACAAATACTTACATACAAACCCACATGTACATGAACACACATACTCACATATAAATACATACACATACACATACACATACACATACACATACACATACACATACACATACACATA
>CM035419.1:22237914-22397914 GCA_020310875.1 Ceratopteris richardii | reverse complement strand
TACATACATAAAAATAAGATTACGATTTAGGGATTTATATTGTAGACTTTTGATCGATATATTGGTGAACTTTTCCATTATTATTTCCAAGCGTATTGCAATGCTTGTATGTATACTAGCATTCTCATAACAATGGATATTTGGACGTGGCATGCAATGTGATTTTTTTGTAGTGAAATAAGCCTTTTTTAGGACCAATACTTGTATCTTTTTGTTTTCACATATTTGTATAAAATTTAAAAATTGGACACCTACGCTTCTTTGGTAGCATTCATTTGTGAGAATTTTTTCGCTTTGTGCTATAATCCTTCTATTGTCTAAAATATCTATTCAAAAGATGCATAATTTTATGCATTTTTTCAAAAGAACTTTCGTATTTAAAGATTATGAATAGGAAAACAATAAGATAAACTAAAATTAAAGTTATTTTTTAGAAATAAACATGTAGAAAGCTAAGTCCTTAAAGATCTTTTACTAGAAATATAAAAAGTTTCATATATGTATATTCGTGTTAACCAATTATTCATAAGATAAACTAAAATTAAAGTTATTTTTAAGAAATAAACATGTAGAAAGCTAAGTCCTTAAAGATCTTTTACTAGAAATATAAAAAGTTTCATATATGTATATTCGTGTTAACCAATTATTTGGAAGGATTCCCAAAAGCTTTTTGTTATGTAGACATTGGATCCTTTTTGTTTCGTAATCTCATTTAGGTATCCATATTTTTGATTAATTTATATAAGCATTTGTGTTTTTAAACATTGAAGGCATGATATGGATAACAATCTAGTGTTGTTGGTGTTGATATTTAGGTGGTGATGTGAGTGAACACACTAGGACCGTCGGGGCACTTTTTTTCTTCTTTAGGAGGTTCCTCCCGCCCCTCCCCCCCCTTGTACATATGCCAATAACCCTAATGGGTCACTTATCTTTGTACATTCTCTTGGTAATACATTTAGTATTGTGTGTTGTGCTCCTAACTTCTTCTTCTTCCTAGTGTTGTTTTCGTGCTTCCGCAAACCTCAAACTCCAACAATTGGTATCAGAGTAGGTCGCCACTTCATCTAGGGCATCGGCGACACCCCTTGGGTCAAAGTCTCAAAATCGTAGAAAATTGGTAGGCATACTCAAGGCATAACTCTGAGCTTGTTTTGGCCCCGGAATGCACTATCACAATGCCTGTGTAGGCAATTTTATCATTTTGTGCCAAAGATATATACAGGCACTAGTATAAGCGCCTCAAAGTCTTCTAGAGGTTTAGCAAAACTCGAGAGAGTAGTTCTCTTCAACTTTTTGAGATGTAGTCATTTTTTTGCATCAGGGTGTTAGTCAGTGGCCATGGCTGAAAACAATGACGTATTTCGTATGTTGGCTGTTGAGGATAAGTTGGACGGTGTCGTAGAGATTCTCATTTTTACTCTTGGTGAAGCCTACACCAATTCAAAGGGCTTGTATTCATCCAGCTTATCATCAAGTGAAGGATTGATAAAGCACGCAAGCTTTTCGAAGAGCTGCTTCAAGCAACATGAAAGAGTGAAGAAAAAAAAATAGACGCATAAAAGACTCTTCGTAAGAAGCTTTAGAAAAAAAAATAGACGCAAAAAAGACTCTTCGTAAGAAGCTTTCTACTTCTACGCTCGAGGAAACTCATTCCTTACCACAATATAACAATACAATACATGAAAATGACGACTCATAATGGAGAATAGATTGGCAATGACCCATTTGATGCAACATGATGCTTTAATGACCCATTTAATGTCTTTGAACGTCATATTCAAACGTTAAAAAAAAAACAAGTTGGTCTTCGTAAAAAAAAAAAAGTTCTATTAATAGAAGACCAACTTCTACGCTATTAACAAGTTGGTTAAATAGAAGAATAGGCAAATGGTTAATAGAGAAAAAAGACTCTCTCTTCGTAAGAAGCTTTCTACTTCTACGCTCGAGGAAACTCATTCCTTACCACTATATAACAAGTGGTTGGAGAATAGATTGGCAATGCAATTTAATGACCCATTTAAGTGGTTGGAGAATAGATTGACCCATTTAATGACCCATTTAACGTCATAATGGAGAATAGATTGACGACTCATAATAGATTTAACGTCATAATGGAGAATAGATTGCCAGTAGCGCATGCGACGAAAAAGCAGGAGAGAATCGTTATTTTTCTTTCCAAGTGCAGAATAATCATCTGGAGGAGGAGGCACGCGCGATGAATCTCACGCTGGAGAGGAAAACAATTGAGGCAGGTCCGGCTGGAGAGAAGGGCATCGCTACAGAAGAAAAGAGAAGAACTGAAACGTACGGAGGCGGCATCTCTGATAGATGAGGCGACAATATTCTGACGTGCATAGAAGTAAGGACTGGCAGAAAGGAGGAGGAATGGCAACGACAAGGTTTTTCACATATTTTGTTTAAATTTTGTGTTCAGATTCAAAATAAATCGGGTATTATGCTGCGCTTTTGAAGCTTTGTTGATGTTTTTCCAAATTGAATCCATCCGTCTTCGTCTGACGCAAAGTCATTTTAATCAAGCACAGTAGCACAGATTAACCGGCTGTTTTTATAACTACCATTGTGCAAGTGGGGGAGGACAGGTGGAAAAGATATCGATTACATACAGGAGAGGGGAACCACAACATCACGTTTTACATACTTCTCTGTCATCAATATCTGAATGAGGAAAAAACAATGTGGTGCGCTAAAGAAGAAGCGTTGGTCTAGGAGAGATTGATGACACTAAATACACGGAGGCTGATCCGAGCTGAAGGAAGCGACAGAGAAAGAGAAAAAAATGCTGTATGAATCTATCTGCAATTTCTGTTAGAATATTCTGTACTGATCTGACCAAGCGTGCTTAATTGCGAATTTCTGACGAGATCCGGCGTATTAGTGCTGGTATGACTGCAACACACTAAGAAAAGCTTGTTCTGAGAGAGGGGGTATGGTTGGATGCTGCAAGGAAAGCGATAGATTAGTTCTGATGAAAATGGGAAAGCGATAGATTAGTTCTGATGAAAATGCATACGGTATGTGTGACGACAACACGCAAGCTAATGACAACGCTGACGAATTAAGTGAGTATGTAAAATACTTTTGACATTCTATATATGTGAAGTAATGATATATGATCAATGTTTTTTTTCTGCGATGTCTTCTCTGACATGTTAGTATCGACTGTTGAAGAGCCATGACTTCGTGAACGTTGCTCTAGGATCTATGTCTTCAAATAATTCAAGTTTGTTATGCCCGCATATAACTGAAGTTTGAGGATGCGTTCATTGGCAAAAAGATTAAGGAAGTATTCAAAGTTGACTTTTGTTATCACTGCAATTTCTTGTGCGACAAATTATAAAGCATGTAAATACAGTAAAACTGTTGGTAATTGTGAATCGGAGAATAAATTTCGCACGCAGAAGTTGATTTAATTGGAAGAACGTCATTACATAAATCTGATAGTAAGCTAGATTGAAGTTGCGAATTTAAAACTATTAAATAACACTATGATTTTAAATATCTTTATCCATCGACCTTGACGGCATAGTTTTTCACGGGAACAGTTTATGAACAAGCTTAGCGTGTAAAATCGCATATGATTTGAGAAACCAAGTTTTATGTTCAATCTAAAAACGATTTCAAAAATAAAAATAACATTTCGGTTATTCTTTGACCTGCATTGTTGCGCATTAATCTGATATTAAAATTTGTCATCATTCATAAACATCAAATTTACAGTTCATGTCATCATTGCATCACTATGATGAATGGAAATTATGTGCTCACTGAAATCTACAGCAAAGATGTAATATATTGTCTTGTTTGATTGTGCACTAATAAGATTGAAAGCAAGGGGAATTGATAATATTGTGAAATAGAGATAGCCTTTTTGATTTGCAAGTTCATTCAGAAAATGGAATAGAGATAGCTTTAAGATTTTTGAACTTTTCAGAAAATGATTTAAATAGTAAAAGTGTTTCTAAAGTTTTTGACATTGGGATATGTTTTCCAACTGAACCCTTACTTATTTCTTTGAGTTCCCACTTCACTTGAGCTTGCTAGAAGCACCCGGTGTGCGCCATAATTTTCCGATGGTTGGATTGATCCACCGACCGTCGCTTTCGCGCCGACATTTTGGTGAGCAATCTCAGGTAATAACAATTGCTCAAATAGTTAATAGACCATGTTAATGGTTACCTTGTAACATCTTAACATCTTTGAATTAGATCTTTCGTAATTTCAATTTCCAATATGTGCAATCAAACAAGTATATGTATCTATACACAATTGCATGTGAACAGAATCAACAAATGTCTCAAGAATTAAGTGAAATCAAACCATGTTATTGTAATTTGTAATAGACAGGTCACAAAAAATCAGAGATTCTATTCAATGTCAAGCGCTCTATCTAAAGAAACTTGCATGCACACTATTTTTGAATTCATTCGGTAGTGATCAGAGGATGTTCACTCTACAAATATTTGATTCACATAGCTTTTGTCTCCAAAATCTTTGAACTCGGAGAACTTTCGATCCTTTGACCAAGCGTTAATTCTCATACTTCATATGTAAAATTCTCATACTTCATATGTAAGATTTGAAAAAATATGGATAAAAATGAAACACGTTGAATCTTCCAAGTCAATTTTCACTTCAGCTATGGGGAACACTCAATTAACTTGAAAGTACATTTGTTTACTCAATCAGATGAAAATCTTCGGTGTTTAGACAAAATGTTTTGTACGAATGCGAGAAAAGAAAACGTATTCATCAACTACTATAATATTCGCGCTATATATATTTCGTAAAATATATTCTAAGAATATCTGTTGCAAAAAACGTAATCATCAACTACTATAGGAGTCGCACTATATATATCGTAAAATATATCCTGAAAATATCTGTTGCATTGGTAAAATCAATGAACCATATATAATAAATCTCTGCAACGTAACCATGTATTAATTCTCTGTAGCCAAATCATTTTCAATTCATTACTTTACACAGTTCGTTCCCAGTTGAAGTTTCGTAAGATGCAAAAATTTTCATCTCTCTTTTTGAATAGATAATCACACAGCAATATAATTAGCGCAAGGAAACAATATGTTACGTTAAGTGTGATACGGAAAGTTTAGAGTGAATCTGACAGAGTGAATCACAGCGCAGTTATAATGTGACAGAGTGAATTGCAGTGCAGTTATAATCTAACAGAGTGAATCGCAGCGTAGTTATAATCTGACAGAGTGAATCGCAGCGCAGTTATAATCTGACAGAGTGGACGCAGCGCAAGTTATCAACATATTAAAACAAAGCTATAGGCGTCAAAGTCATTAAAGTATTACTGATTCAAATCGCCAAACTATCTGATCATTCGAAGAGATTTTAACAAATCAAAATAACATGCACAGACAACAAATCATACCTCAAAATATCGAGCAGAGAAAAATTCAATAAAATTTAATTAGGTTCGCAATATAATTTCAGATATGAAGAAATGTAGTCGCTAAGATTCATAAAAAATTAGAGACTGTTTGTCAGTTTAAAGGTGCATGAGAAATGGAATTCTGAGCATAATGCAAACGGGCACACTTCATCAGTATATGAATGATTATGAATGTAGAGACATAGATGCAAACCCGAACTCACTTGATGGAGGTGTGTGTCAGAAACATCGTTATCAGAAAATTGTTTTTCTGCATCTTGAAACTAGTGATGTTCCAAAAACTATCGGAGTTGATTCCGGTCACATGTGTACAGTTCGATGATCAGAATAACTGTGCAAACACCCTTTCAGTTGAAGCTATGGAGCATCGTGCATTAAGACAGAGCTCAGTTGATTGCCTTCCCAAATCCTCCAGGTAACTTCTGAATGTATGCGCTCACATCCCGTAATCAGCGCTGCATCTTCCTAAAGCTGTCGGATAATACAAGCCTTGACCTCCGAATTCCGTGCGCTGCCTCCTCCCTCCTTTCATTTCCTGCGCGGCAGTTTCTCTTTATAGTTTTAGCAAAAGTTTTGACGTTCGCAGATGATTATCGCCATTCCTTTTGATCAGTCTTTTTGATTAGCCATCCGTTTTGCGATTCATCCGCCTCACGTTCCCCGCGTACGTCTGCTTGACAAAGTTCAAAAAGATGGAGAAGCTTTTGCCTGTGTCCTTCCACCAATCTCCTTTTTTTTTTTTCGATTGAACACCTCCTTCCTTTTTTTTATTCTTGTCATATCTTCGACCTTTTTATTACAACTTTTTTTATTCTTGTCATATCTTCGACCTTTTTATTACAAACTCTGAGAGCCATCCAATGCTTGTTTTGTTTTTTAAGAGATTTGAAGCGTTTGCTAATATTAGATTTTCAACGTGAACTCTAAAATTAGAGTTTTTTTCTTTTTCTTTTAATAACAACTGCTCGATTGCAGCAATTCTTAATCATTGAATCAATGTTCGTAAGAAAACAAACCTTTTACTATTGTATGTTTCTATGATGTTATATGGTCATTCCCAATTCGCTATGTATATCAGCTCATGAACATAATCATCAATACTCTCCTATTCATCTCCACGCCATTCTCTCTAGCTGCTTCCAAGTAAATATAAAGGAATGAAGTACCGTACCGACAGAGGAAACAAAATCTCTTTGCTTACCTCCGAAAATAGTTGGAGAGTGAGCACATGAATGAAGGAAGCTCCATGAACAGTTTTTTGACAAAGATCAAAGATTTGAAGGAGTAGTTGATTTCTGCTGACGAAGTCTTGCCTGACAGTTCACTTGTGCAGGCTGTTCTGAATGGTCTTCCAGATTCATATTAGAGTTTTGCTTCTACTCCTCGATTGATGATGAAAGGCAATCTAAATGCCTTAACATTTAAGGAGTTAGTCTTTGTTATGTTGTAGGAAGATCGGTCTAAGCAGAACATGTCCATTATGCGTTTTGCAGATCAAGCTTTCTTGGCTAATCAGAAGGGCAAAGGTAAATGAATCTCTTTTACTAGTAAGCACAAATGTGCTAATTCTGCATAATCAAAGAAGGATGACAGAGATAAGAAGAAAACAGAAAAGTAGAAATTGTTTTGTAAATACTATAAAGGAAATGATCATATCATAAAGAGTTGTCCAAAACTGGCTGCTAAAGAGGCAAGGAAGAAAGAGGCTGGAATGGTTGTTACAGAGGCCTCTACACCCAAAAGAGAGTCTTCTAATCTTGTGCAAAATGAAGAATGGGCATTTACCACTATTTGCAGTTATGACCCATCTTCTCATGATATGTCTGCAGTAGACTCAGATATTTGGTACTTTGGTAAACTGTGTTGCGAGGTAATTTTCCTTTAGCTTCTTCATATGTGGTTGGATCTTCATCTGTCTTCATAATATAAGTATAATCTTTTGTTGTTAAGAAAGATGTATCATAGCTATACCTGATAGGTTCCTTTCTTTCTCTCAAAGATCTTCTGACCTCTGCATTTCTTGAAGTCTCAGTTGTATTTGGTACTGGATCAAATCTTGGCCTATCTTTATCATTATCCTGCAATTTACTTTTACAATCATCATCATCAATATCTTCTTCATATACCATCACTTTTGTCTTCCCTTTCCTTTGAATTTTTTCGAAATCTTCATAATCATTTGTTGCCCTGTATATCATGTGCTTTGCTCATCAAATGTAACATCTTTTGTGACAAGAAATTGCTTTGTAGATGGACTTCACAATCTGTATCCCATCTGTCTATCATTGTTGTTAACCTAGGCATCTGTTTGCTAGAGATTGCTAGTTTTTGGGCCACTTTTTCTGCTAGGTCTTCAATCGAACTAGAAAGTTTTGGGGATGATTGAGATGAGCTAAATCAGTCTTTATAGACCTTTGAAAGTTCCAATTCATCTCATAGATTGTCCTCAATGTCTATACAAATACTTACACATTGCTCTAGTGTTTTGGGTTCCTTTAGCTAGACATAGGATAGTAGTTTAGAGCTCAAGAGGCCATCTAAAAATAATGACACTTGCTTGGCCTATGAGGGTAGTTCCTGCATTGGGCATCTCTCGACATATTGTCTAAACCTACGTCCTGCAAGTCTGACTGTTTCTTGAGGGGTCTGCTTTAAACTGTGAATCAATGAAGAAGTATCATGTCTGATTCCACTTTTAGAGAATTCTATGATGAATGACTCTAACAAGTGATGAATATCCCTAAATTGCCTGTGTTGCAATGGTTGGAACCAAGTTAAAGCTGTGTTCTTTAACATGAGTCCAAACACATTGTATTGCGTGAGCATGTATTCTACTTTCTCTGGTCCCAATACCTGCTTAAATTCGGCAACATGGTCATAGGGATCTCTTGTCCCATCAAAGTAATTTTTCATCGACTTTACTAATTGAGTGGGCCTTAGTATCCTGGGATGTTCACGTGGTCTAGGCAGAGGAAAATCATCTCTACCTGGTATTCTTTATTCTCTTTGTCTTTCCCATCTATCGGTGTCCATGGTTGGTTTATCTCTCCCTATGGGATGCATGAAACTTACTTCTGGTCTTTCTTTGTTCTTCTGTCTTTGAGTACACCATGAGTTGCGATTCATCCGCCTCACGTTCCCCGCGTACGTCTGCTTGACAAAGTTCAAAAAGATGGAGAAGCTTTTGCCTGTGTCCTTCCACCAATCTCCTTTTTTTTTTTTCGATTGAACACCTCCTTCCTTTTTTTTATTCTTGTCATATCTTCGACCTTTTTATTACAACTTTTTTTATTCTTGTCATATCTTCGACCTTTTTATTACAAACTCTGAGAGCCATCCAATGCTTGTTTTGTTTTTTAAGAGATTTGAAGCGTTTGCTAATATTAGATTTTCAACGTGAACTCTAAAATTAGAGTTTTTTTCTTTTTCTTTTAATAACAACTGCTCGATTGCAGCAATTCTTAATCATTGAATCAATGTTCGTAAGAAAACAAACCTTTTACTATTGTATGTTTCTATGATGTTATATGGTCATTCCCAATTCGCTATGTATATCAGCTCATGAACATAATCATCAATACTCTCCTATTCATCTCCACGCCATTCTCTCTAGCTGCTTCCAAGTAAATATAAAGGAATGAAGTACCGTACCGACAGAGGAAACAAAATCTCTTTGCTTACCTCCGAAAATAGTTGGAGAGTGAGCACATGAATGAAGGAGGCTCCATGAACAGTTTTTTGACAAAGATCAAAGATTTGAAGGAGTAGTTGATTTCTGCTGACGAAGTCTTGCCTGACAGTTCACTTGTGCAGGCTGTTCTGAATGGTCTTCCAGATTCATATTAGAGTTTTGCTTCTACTCCTCGATTGATGATGAAAGGCAATCTAAATGCCTTAACATTTAAGGAGTTAGTCTTTGTTATGTTGTAGGAAGATTGGTCTAAGCAGAACATGTCCATTATGCGTTTTGCAGATCAAGCTTTCTTGGCTAATCAGAAGGGCAAAGGTAAATGAATCTCTTTTACTAGTAAGCACAAATGTGCTAATTCTGCATAATCAAAGAAGGATGACAGAGATAAGAAGAAAACAGAAAAGTAGAAATTGTTTTGTAAATACTATAAAGGAAATGATCATATCATAAAGAGTTGTCCAAAACTGGCTGCTAAAGAGGCAAGGAAGAAAGAGGCTGGAATGGTTGTTACAGAGGCCTCTACACCCAAAAGAGAGTCTTCTAATCTTGTGCAAAATGAAGAATGGGCATTTACCACTATTTGCAGTTATGACCCATCTTCTCATGATATGTCTGCAGTAGACTCAGATATTTGGTACTTTGGTAAACTGTGTTGCGAGGTAATTTTCCTTTAGCTTCTTCATATGTGGTTGGATCTTCATCTGTCTTCATAATATAAGTATAATCTTTTGTTGTTAAGAAAGATGTATCATAGCTATACCTGATAGGTTCCTTTCTTTCTCTCAAAGATCTTCTGACCTCTGCATTTCTTGAAGTCTCAGTTGTATTTGGTACTGGATCAAATCTTGGCCTATCTTTATCATTATCCTGCAATTTACTTTTACAATCATCATCATCAATATCTTCTTCATATACCATCACTTTTGTCTTCCCTTTCCTTTGAATTTTTTCGAAATCTTCATAATCATTTGTTGCCCTGTATATCATGTGCTTTGCTCATCAAATGTAACATCTTTTGTGACAAGAAATTGCTTTGTAGATGGACTTCACAATCTGTATCCCATCTGTCTATCATTGTTGTTAACCTAGGCATCTGTTTGCTAGAGATTGCTAGTTTTTGGGCCACTTTTTCTGCTAGGTCTTCAATCGAACTAGAAAGTTTTGGGGATGATTGAGATGAGCTAAATCAGTCTTTATAGACCTTTGAAAGTTCCAATTCATCTCATAGATTGTCCTCAATGTCTATACAAATACTTACACATTGCTCTAGTGTTTTGGGTTCCTTTAGCTAGACATAGGATCGTAGTTTAGAGCTCAAGAGGCCATCTAAAAATAATGACACTTGCTTGGCCTATGAGGGTAGTTCCTGCATTGGGCATCTCTCGACATATTGTCTAAACCTACGTCCTGCAAGTCTGACTGTTTCTTGAGGGGTCTGCTTTAAACTGTGAATCAATGAAGAAGTATCATGTCTGATTCCACTTTTAGAGAATTCTATGATGAATGACTCTAACAAGTGATGAATATCCCTAAATTGCCTGTGTTGCAATGGTTGGAACCAAGTTAAAGCTGTGTTCTTTAACATGAGTCCAAACACATTGTATTGCGTGAGCATGTATTCTACTTTCTCTGGTCCCAATACCTGCTTAAATTCGGCAACATGGTCATAGGGATCTCTTGTCCCATCAAAGTAATTTTTCATCGACTTTACTAATTGAGTGGGCCTTAGTATCCTGGGATGTTCACGTGGTCTAGGCAGAGGAAAATCATCTCTACCTGGTATTCTTTATTCTCTTTGTCTTTCCCATCTATCGGTGTCCATGGTTGGTTTATCTCTCCCTATGGGATGCATGAAACTTACTTCTGGTCTTTCTTTGTTCTTCTGTCTTTGAGTACACTATGAGTTGCGGATGTCCGAGCCCCATGATGACTAGCATTTACATTTGTTCATGATGGGGGGAATACTAACTTGCCTCTCCAGGTATAGGCATGTCTTGCATGGTCGAGTCCTACAAATACTCATTCTAAGGTATTGTCTAAGTATACCACCTTTCCAGGTGTATCTAGGTCCTTGAATTCGTAAATCGTAATGGAGCCTATCTCACTAGGTTGTTCCATTTTGTATCTACAAAATGCTTCATCAGTGTCCTTATTTAGGAATAATTCAGTGCTTCTGTTATCTTGAGGGATCCATTTTGGGTTTAGCATTCTTGTTAATACAGATTTCCCTCGAGGTGTTCCTAGGTTCGTCTCCTATTGGTTCTTTTCCTCGGGTTCTTGCTTCTACCTTGGGACTAACTACACCAAACTCATTGATTAGGTTGAGTACTTATGATGTACACGGTTCCTTCTTTGTCTATGTAAGCATCTCTCTCAAATTTCACCACTAGACGTTCCAATACAATGGGTTGGTCAGGGTTATGCAATTGAACCACTGATCTTCTCAAACCATCCTCATAGATGCGAGCACCTAAGTGGTTGGTTCAGACATATTCTAATTGGGCTCTGTAGGGTCCTTCCGGTCTTTCTAAGTATGCAACTATGCTACGCTTAACCCTCCTTTTGGTCTTTTTGTGCTAAAAGCCATTTTTGACTCACTAGTATCTGAGCCCAACTCATACGGGTAGCTATTCAATTGTTGTGCCCACAAACGTGCAATAGTTCCTACACTTTCTTTTGATGATCTAAGGCTTTGTCAGTCTGACTTACCTATATAGGTTCATGAATTTGTCTTCCTTGGCCTCTCAATACACTTTCTAATTGCCAATGCTTCTTTTGCTCTCAGTCACTTGTATCGTTTTTAATTCCTTTAGATTCTTTTCTTGTTTCAATGTACACGTCAAGAATCGACCTTTTGTTTTGTACTTGAGTTCTCATTCCATCATACTTAAGTTTTTTCCTTTTGGTTTTTCGTATCGCACACTCTTATCTTGTTTTTGGACTTGAAAAAATTAAGTCTCTTGGACTTGATGAATTCCTATCGTCATCCTAATTCATTCCACAATGCTAGAAGTCTAGCTTAAGCTAATAATTGACTGAGGGGTTTGAGTATTCTTCCAACCTTGAGTTAGCTTCTTTGATAGCCCTACTGCCCAAGACGTTGCACTTCCCAAGCCTTGCGTACTTCACCTTTGCTTTGCTTTGATCGCCCTTGGATGACTCTTGCTCGACCTGTCTAAATCCAATGTTTAGACCAATTCTTAAATCAATGATCAAGCACTTTGATATATACATTTTTAAGGGTCCCTTTTTCTCCTTATGGAATTCCCAAGTGCCCCCTGGCTTTCCTAGTCCCACAAAATGGGTCAACCTCAATTTGTTCTACCTAAATATGAACGGACTTCGAATGAAAAAGTTATGGACGTTCAGGCTCTTAAGGGTAAAAGAGGTAGACTGACTATTCTTCCAAATATGAGCTAAATGGGTCTCCAATATGCCTAATCACTCAAAAATTCTCTCAAAATAGGCCTTATATTTGCAAAAATCAAAACCCTAAATTTGGCATTCTAAGTGAACAATCGTGATGGTCTGAGATAATCGCGATGGTCTGGGACTGTTGCGATGGTCGAGCTGAACCGTCGTGATGGTCTGGGACCATCGCAATGGTTCGAGGGTGCGAAGCGTTGCGATGGTCCAAAAAACGAGTCATTGCAATGGTTTGGCTAACGAGCAATCATGATGGCGTGAGCCCGTCGTGATGGTCAATGGTCAATGCAACTCATCACGATGGTGTGAGCCCGTCGCGACGGTCATGAGGCGCGATGGCTTAAGCCAATCACAATGGTTTGAAATTGAAGCATCACAATGGCATACCTGGTATCATCACGATGGTCTGGGAGGACATGTGGCAAGTGGGTCATTGCGATGGCACGAGCCAATCGTGATGGCATGGGCCCACAAGATCATCACGATGGTTAGTGGCTGTCGCGATGGTTCAAGTGAACCGTCGCAATGGCGTGAGACCATCTCGATGGTCGGCTAAGCCATCATGATGGTGTGAGCCAATGCGATGGTGCGACACAATCGTGATGGCATCAACTCGTTGTGATGGTCCACCAAAATGTGATTTTTGAGATGCACCTGTGGATTTTTGTGTGAGCAAGGATCACCTACACAGTGGTGTACTCACTTACCAAAATAGTCGACTTTGTCAGACCATCGTAATGGTCTGACACATATGGCAGATCCGACGGACACTTGAATTTCTCACCTTTTGGAAGCTCTCTTGCTGTTCTAAAGCACTGTACCTGCAAGAAAACTCAAAAACATGCATAACACAACAATCAAAAAAGCTTTCTTTCTCTCTATCTCTCATGCGTAAATGAGGGAAATGAGGAGGATAGGTGGATATGGTGAAATTTTTGATTTTTTTTTGGAGTGGGAGAAGATGATGTGGTGGTGAAGGAGGAGTGTAGAGGAGATGAAAAACACCAAAAACTATAGAAAAACAACAAAAAAAACTAAAATTTTTACCTTCCAACACCAATTCTTGCTATACTCTTACCATCACACATTCGTCCTAAACTCGATCCCCAACAACGGTGCCTAATTTGGTGTTGCTCTAGTACGATGGTAAGCACCACGTAAAGAATCTCCCCCTCCTTAATGTCAATCCGCGGAAGAGATATGACTGATATGAAGATCATGAATGTAAGATGTAGTGAGAGTGAAGGTGAGAAGCATGGAGATGCACACACACATATGTAAGAGACAAGCAAGACACAATGGAAGATAGGAAATAGACTCTATTGCTCAAGATCACTATTACAAGCTCAAAATAGCTCAAATCTCACACTAACCAACATTAGCTAACCTAAAAAATGAGCTCTCTAGCTCTTTCTATAGTTTCTAGACTAGTTTTGATCGGTTTCACATCTAGTGACCAACATAGTTAAAAATAGGTTCTCGATACTATTTGGAGGTCTAAACGAGATCTAAGAATAGCCAAAATTGGTATGCTTGTTCTACCTAAGTTCCTCAAGCTCAAGGACTCCTCGGCTTGCACAAAATGGAGCTAATAATTACAAAACTGGATGTTTCTATGATACATATGGTACAAAAGTGATGAAAATCACTGTTTGAGGTTTTGAACAAATAATGTAAAACATATTATTTGAGAGAAATGATTGCATGGCTCCCGATGACTCTCTGTAGTCAGCCTTCACATGCTTCCTCTGTGTCTATGCCTTTGACTACTGCCAACATATTCTGATGCAGATTGGGTTGGCTCCAAGGATGATAGGAGGAGCACTTCAGGGTATCTATCTTTTGCATGTTCAAAGCTTATATCATGGTCATCTAAGAAGCAACCAACTGTGGACTTATCATCTATAGAAGAAGACCACAAAAGTTTGGCAAATGCAACTCAAGAAGCTATGTGGCTCAAGCAGCTCTATGCAGATTTGGGGTTACACTCTCACAGTCCAATAATCATTGGAGACAACACTAGTTCACTTCAATTGGCTACTAATCCTATATATCATGCAAGGAAGCACATTGAAGTGCACCATCATTATGTAAGGGAGAAATTTCTTAGCAAGAATATTCAACTATCCTATGTATCAACTCATTTACAATGTGCAGATATACTCACAAAGTCTTTGGATGGAACCAAGATGAACAGATTCAAATTGATGATTGGTTTTCAGGAAATAAAGAAAGAATGAAGACCAAGCATGTTAGGCTTGAGGGAGAGCTGTTGATACAATAGAAACCAAGCCCACATACTTGGTTTATTGTCATAACTCATATGAGATTCTATATGATCAACCTCTTGTACACGTCCTTCACATTTACCTTTGTAAAAGTGTTCTACAACCATGTGGAGTTAGGAATCTTTAAATAATGATTCATTTGGTAGTTGATTGATGAGGGAATATATCCTACACTTTAGGATTCACTTTTAGGTAGACCTTTCTTCGAATTTGAATTCAAATATTGGCTCCAATCACAACTATAAAAAGAGGATGTCATGACCCGTGTGATATCTTGACTCCATGAGATCATTGTGAAGGGGATCTATTGTGAATTGAGAGCTCATCTCATAGCTCATTCACCTCTCACACACTGAGCAATATATGATTGCCGATGACATTGTATCTATATAGGATTTAATACATATATTATCATTACATTGTCATTTCACTTCTCTACTATGACTACATCAAAACAATGACTTTTTAAGAGCTTGTTCTCAATGTATGATTGATCATTGGTCATGATTTAAAGCATGATAGATTCAGCATACTGTCTAGTATATGACTACAAAGTCTCATTAGCATTGCAACTCTAGCTTATGAGATATTAACACATCTTTACTCTCTGGTCTGTTGACTATTGCATCCCGTAATTGTTGGGAAGGTTCTATGATTTTCTAAACATCATTCTCAATGTGTAGTCCATTATTTTTTATGAAATCACTCATTATTGGTAGCTATCTAAGCTAATTAGATATCTCCAAAAGGAATTAAGCTAATTGCTATGTGCTTAGAGAACTGTTCAAAACATTGAACAAGTGTAGAGACAAGAATAACAAGTTTTTTTAGTCTTGGATCAATTTCGAGTTATCTATTTTGATCCATTGATTAGTGGATCATATTCCAAACATCATATGTGATTATTTATGAGCATATTCCAAACCCACTGGATGTTCCAATCCAATGGGTTGGTCAAGGTTATGCAATTGCACCATTGATCTTCTCAAACCATCCTCGTAGATGCAAGCACCTAGGTGGTTGGTTCATACATATTCTAATTGGGTCCTATAGGGTCCTTCGGGTCTTTCTAAATATGCTACACTTAGCCCTCGTTCTAGTCTTTCTGTGTTATAATCCATTTCTGACTCATTGGTATCTGAGCCCTAATCGTAAGGGTAGCTGTTCAATTGTTGTGCCCAGGAATGTGTAGTAGTTCCTACACTCGCTTTCGATGATCGAAGGCTTCACCGGTGTAACTTACCTATGTGCTTGCCTGATCTAAGGTTCATGAATTTTCTTCCTTGCTCACTCAATATATGTTCTAATTGCCAATGCTTCTTTGTTCTTAGTTAGTTGTTTCATTGTTAATTCCTTTTAAACTCTGGTCTTTTCTCAATGTACACGTCAGGAATCGACTTTTCATTTTATGTTTATGTTCTCGTTCCGTCAAATTTAAGTTCTTTTCTTTAGGGTTTTCGTTTTCCCACTCTTTTATCTTACTCTTGGACTTGAGAAAATTAAGTCTCTTTGAATTGATGTGTTCCTATTATTGTCCTAATTCAATCCACAATGTACACACACTTAGCCTAAGCTAGCAATTGACTAAGGGGGTTGAGTATTCTTCCAACCTTTAGTCAGCTTTGTTGATTGCTATGGTGCCCAAGAAGTCATGCTTCCCAAGCCTTGCTTAGTTCTCTCTCTGCCTTGCTTTGAATGCCCTTGGCCAACTCTTGCTAGAACTACAAAAGTCCAATGTTTAGAACACTTCTTAAATTAATGCTCAGACACTTTGATGTATACTCCTTTAAGGGTTCCTTTTACTTTGGTGAAAATTCTCAAGTGCCCTCTTACTTTGCTAATCCTATAGAAGGGTCAAATTCAATTTGTACTATCTAAATATCAATGTTTTATTCTTAAGAAAAACAATTGAGATCACTTAGGATTCAAAATGAGCTTTCCAACGAGCCCTAGAGCTCAAAAAAGGGACTTTGTATGAAGAAGTTATGAACGTTTTGGCTCTCGGGGTTCAAATTGGTAGATTAGTTTTTCTCCAAATGTGAGCAAAGGGGCCTCCAATATGCCTAATCACTCAAAATTACTCCAAATAGGCCTTAAAATAGCTCAAAAAATCAAACCCTAAATTTGGCATTTTAGGTGAATAATCGTAATGGTCCGAGATAATCACGATGGTCTGGGAACATCGTGATGGTCGAGTTGAACCATCATGATGGTCTGGAACCGTCGCGATGGTCCGCGAGGAATGAGGCATCGTGATGGTCCAATGACCCATCGTGATGGTTTGATTTGCTTGAGTCATCACGATGGTCAATCGCCATCACAATGGCGTACCTGAATCATCGCGATGGTCCGAATTGATTGAGTCGTCATGATGGTCTATGACCTATCGTGATGGTCTAAATTGATTGAGTCATCGTGATGGTCTAGGACCCGTTGTGATGGTCTGTCCTAACGAGGCATCACGATGGTCCAAGTGACACATGGCAGTGAAGCATCATGATGGGGTGAGCCAATCGCGATGGCGTGGAGTCGGTTGGGTCGTTGCAATGGTCAATGACCGTCATGATGGTCTACCTGAACCGTCGTGATGGTGTGAGACCGTTGTGATGGTATAGTTGAGTTTTCGCAATGGTGTGAGCCAATCGTGATGGTGCGATAGAATCGCGATGGCGTGAGCCCGTCATGATGGCCGACCAAAGTGATGATTCTTGGGATGCAGGTGTGGATTCGCGCAAGCACAATGGTTGCCTGTGTCATGCTATATATGCTTACCAAAAAAGCTGACTTTGTCAGACCATCGTGATGGTCAGACACCAATAGCAAATATGGCAGAAAGTTTAAGTTTTTACCTTTTTGGAACTCTCTTGCTGTTTTGAGATACTATGCTTGCAAGAAAACTCAAAAACAGACACACATATGCAAGCTCAATAGCTCTCCCTCTCTCTCTCTCTCGCATGTGCAAATGAGGAAAATGAGGAAAATGAGGAGGATAGGTGGATATGGTGAAATTTTTGATTTTTTTGGAGTGGAAGAAGATGACTTGGTGATGAAGGAGGAGTGTAGGGGAGATGAAAAACACAAAAAGCTATGCAAAAACAACAAAAAAAATTGAAATAATTACCTTCCAACACTGATTCTTGCTATACTCTTACCATGAAGCCTTCGTCTTAGAACTCGATCACTGGCAATGGCGCCAAATTTGATGTTGCTCTAGCACAATGGTAGGTACCACCTTAAGAAGCTCCACCTCCTTAATGTCAATCTGCAAAAGAGATAGGAGTGATATGAAGATCGTGGCTACAAAAAGTATTGAGTGAAAGTGAGAAGCATAGAGATGCACACACACATACAAACACACATGGAAGAGACAAGCAAGGCACAATGGAAGGTAGAAAGTAGACTCTATTGCCCAAGAACACTATTACAAGCTCAATCTAGCTCTAAGCTCTCCTCAAGTCATACAAGCTAACCTAAAAAATGAGCTCTCTAGCTCTTTTTATAGATTTTAGACTAGTTTTGACTGGTTTAACATCTAGTGATCGGCATAGTTAAAAATAGGTACTAAGGGGCATTTGGAGGTCTAAACGAGATCTAAAAATTACCAAAATTGGTATGCTTGTTCTACCTAAACTCCTCAAGCTCAAGGACTCTTCAACTTCTAAAAAATGTAGCTACTAAGTACAAAATTGGGTATGTTTATGATACATATGTTACAAAAGTGAAAAAAATCACTATTTGGAGTTTCGAAAAAGTAATATGAAGTATATTTCTTTGAAAAAATGACTGCCTGGCTCCCCACGACTGTTCATAGTCCACCTCTACATGCTTCCTCTACATCTATGACTTTGGCTACTGCCAACACAAGAAATTCACTACAAGTGGGGATGTTGTTTTTGAAGAACACAGGTCTTGGTATGATGAAGAAAAACAAAAGGTAACTCTATCATATGATCTTGATTCTAATTCTCATCAATTACAAAGCAAGCATGATACACAAGTCTAGGATCCAAGAAGTGATAGAGATGATGACCAAGATGAAAGGGAAAAGGATTAGAAGCTACAGAAGTCAAGAGGCAAAGCAGAGATGCAAGAGTGTGGACCTAGAAGGTCAACAAGAGATGCAAGTACCTAGAAGGTCAACAAGGGAGAAGAAACAACCAAAAAGGTATGGATATGATTCCACATTTGTTAGAAAGCATTCAATCTACTTGGCAAAGGACTCAATTTCAGAAGAACCCTCAACCTATGAGGAGGCAAAGGGAAACCCAAATTGGCAAAAGGCAATGAAAGAAGAAATAGATGCATTGAAGGGGATCAACACTTGGGATTTGGTTCCAATGTCATCCATCAAAAGGTAATTAGTTGCAAATGGGTACATAAAGTTAAAAGAAACTCAGATGGATTAGTTTGTAGGTACAAGACAAGATTATTTGCCAAAGGATGCTCACAAACGTATGGTATAGGCTATGAGGAAACATTCTCACCAGTTGAAATGATGACTACAATCAGAACATTGATAAGTGTAGCTATTGCAAGAAATTGGAGACACCTTCAACTTGATGTTAAACATGCATTTCTAAATGGTTGGATAAGTGAGGAGGTATACATGTCACAAGCTCTAGGTTTTGAAAACCCTAATCATACATCTTATGTTTGTAGACTTAAGAAAGCATTATATGGATTGAAACAAGCTCCTAGAACTTGGAATTACATGTTGGTTACATATCTTCAAGATCAAGGATTCAGACCTAGCAACTCAGATCCTTCTCTATTCATCATAAAGGATCACAATGAGGTTATCTATCTATGTGTATATGTAGATGACATGATTGTGATAGGTGATGATCTGAATGGCATCCAAAGGATCAAGAGACACATGTAAGAGGAGTTCAAAATCAGTGATTTAGGTGAGCTCACATTTTTCCTAGGTATGCAAGTCATATACACAGATGAAGGAATGTATTTGACTCAGAGGAGACACATTTAGGATCTAATTCTTAAGTTCAAAATAGAGAACACTAAACTTGTAGATACACCTTTGGAAATGAATCATAAATTTAGTGTTTATGAAGGTGAGAAATTAAATCGAGGTACCTTCCCCCAATGATAGGATAAATTTATCCTATGGTTGGCCCATTTTTTATACTTTTCTTTTATTTTTATTTCTTGCTTGAAACTTACTATGGTTATTTTTTAGTTTTTATATCTTTGAATGTCTGATTTCACTGAATTCTAGGTCAATTTCATGTTTTTCAAACCTCCTTGATCTAACTCTTAGGTTAGTTTGGCTATTGTCTACATTTTAGTGTGGTTTTGAGTGGTTGTATGCTTGATTCAGACATTTTTGTGCTATTTGTAAGTGATTGTTGCATCCATCTCCTAGGTTATGCCTTCCATCCCTTACCTATGTTGGGCTAACCCTTAGGAAGAGTAATGTGTCTTACCCTTTCTATCCTTGTAGATGTTGTTATGTTGATTGTTGTTCCTTTCTCTTTTGAGCAGTGCTGTCAGTATTCCTAACTTGTGACCTTGAACCATGGCTTCATTTGTGGCTCCTCACGCTTCATCCTTTGTTACAGAGGAGTAGTCAGACCTTCCTCCTTCGGCTTTGGAGTTCGCCCCACCTACATCATAGGTACTTATATATAGTTCGAATGTCCCTCACCCCGCCCCATGGCCGCTACCCCACCCGATTGCCTTTCCCATGTACCTAGCTATCCAAAATGATGAATAAGGTGGAGAAGTACCTAGAAACATGCAAAGAAGCACCAAAAGAACGTACCTAATGTGAAAGCTTACCATCAAATGTGTGTGATAAGAACTCTCCCCGAAAAGAGCACAAAAAGTGTAAAGTTGTCCTTGTTGTAGTCCAAGAGCACACATGATAAGGAAATGTTGTAATCATGGATTGACTAGTCGATAGGTATGAAGATTTACATGTGATGGGATAGAAGCACACACACCTATGACAAGAGCAAGGTAAGCATACACATGGGTGCACACATGCACACAATCATACACACTCACAAGTAGGTAAGAGATATTATGCTTCAAGAAGCTCATTGTATTGCAAACTAGATATAATGCTCAAAAGACTTGTCAAATCTAACTAAATTTGAAAATTTTTCACTTATATAGACTTTTTAAGAGTTGTTTCCACATTGTAGTGTCCATTCTAGCTTTAAAAATAGTGCCCACAAGCCATTTGGAGGTTGAAACGGTGTCAGAATAATGTTAAATTTGGTGTTGTTACTTTGCTCATGCCCATGAAGCTCAGGTACTCAAATTTTACAATGTATATTTCACTATTGCTAAAAATATGATTTTATGCCAAAATTAGACATTTTTACATATAATTTGGATAAAAGTGGAAAAAAAACCTAATCTGAGGAGGGATTTGAGATGGGAAAAATTACTGGACTCCTTCCTCCTTTAATTCCATGCTTCTACTTCCCCTTTACCAAATTCTTCATCCTTTGACTAAGATTTGATTGCTTTGACTTCGTGATCTTTAGGTCGATTTCTCAACTTCCTCCATGTATGAGATGTTCAATGAGTTTATTTGAAAGTGTTTGGATGTGTATTTAGACAACCTTTGCACTTGTGAAAAGCAACACATTATGCATGCTCCTAATTTGAGCCAAAGTTTTACAAAGCACAGATAGTATTGCATGTGTCTCTATCCAAAGAAGTGTGTCTTCATGGTGCAACAAGGTAAAATCTTGGGACATCATCAATCATGTATCTTCCCATGGAGCAGTTAGTTTGGCTACCCTAGATGAAGAAGTCTTGCCAAACTACATTATTGGTTGCAAAGTGAAACTGTCATGATTCTCTTACACTAGATGCTTGTCAAACTTCAAAAAGTAGAGAATAGGAAGGATGTGGTTAAACACATTAGAATGGAGGCACTCAGACATATAGCTAAGAGAAAAGCATGGATGCAACAAAGAGATCAATGATGAAAGACCTAAATGTTTGACAAAGTCCATCCAATTGCTACCAATGTGGACCAAATGTTGGTTCAAGGCCATTCATAAAAGTTCAAATGGGCTTCCACATTTCATGCAACACCATCTGGAAGTCACTAATGGATACTTGTATGTCCCCTACTTAAGGGACCCAAACTTTGCTATTAGGTGTTAGAGATACACATATCCAATGTATGGGGAAAGTCATCATTTGGATACTTATTGATAAATACCTCTTAAGGATTACATTTTTAGTTTTCCACAATCATGACTTACCAAAAGATAACATGCAATGGTTTGTTGAGCACATAACCTCGCTAGATATGGCTATATGCATGCTCATTATTCATGTGACCAATAGAACCATCATAGGTTGTCACTCTAGCACAATGGTAAGTACCAACATGAGGAGATCCACCTCATAAATGTCAATCCGCAGAGATGTGAGGACTAGTATGAAGACCGTGAGCAAATGAGGGCACAAATGCGCACACAAGCATGCACACACATACACACACGCACACACACAAGGCAAGAATGAAGACTGGAACAATGGAAAGCTTTCTGTTACAAAAGAACTCTTTTACAAAGCTCAAATCTCTAAGAAGGTAACCTCAAAAATGAGCTCTCTAGCTCTTTTTATAGTTTTTTGAGTAGTTTTGGCCTTGTCCAAACCTAGTGTCTGGTCTAGTTAAAAATTAGGTTCTAGGGCTTATTTGAGGGCTCAAACAGAGTCTAAAAAATTATGCAAATTGGTAGGATGATACTTCTAATACTCCTCAAGATCAAGCACTGCTCAGCTTTAATACAATGGAGTTGCTAAAATGTGAAATGGTATTTACAATGGTTTTCAGTGATGAAAATCACTAGTTTCATATGGATTTCTTCTTAAAACTTTACATGTACTTCTTGGTGGACTCCCTATTTGCTCTCTTTTCTTTTGTGTCCACTTCTATGATGCGCTCCCATGCCCCCCCCCTCTTGAGTTTGTCGTCCCTAACAGACCCTTGTTGGAGGGGTTGCTCATCTTCCAAATGTAGCTTGGTCGGTTGTCTTGTTCTTCATTTTGTCACGGATATCCTTTTCAAGTTTTGGTCGCTTTGTATCTACGTCTTCCTTGATTCCAGCTTGATGGTGTATTTTTCTGCTTTCAAAAATTATTAGTGGTTCAAAAGAGGTTGTCAATGTTAATTTTGAGTAGCTATTGGCTGAGGATTGCTTCATAGGTACTAATGTTGGAACCTTGATGTCCTTTAAATCTTTCAAATATGTGTTTCACATTTATTATGCCAAGTACTCATTACCTATAATGAATGGTGGGTAAATGTGTTAGTGCATGGGTTGAACAAAATATGTGCCTTGTGCACGGCCTTGTAATGTGGTCCTATGCATGCATACTTGGGGAATGCATTGGAAGAAGTATGGTGCAAGAAATTGGGTCTTGAGCAAAGTGCCCAAGTGTATGCTGACAAAGAGGTTTCCTAATCTTTGAGTGCATAGTCTAGTCGTTTCTTCTTCTTCTTCTTCTTCTTTTTCTTTTTCTTTTTTTTTGGACAATGTCACAAACAAGAAGAAAGAGGTTAGTATCAATAAAATATTTTACATATGTCAAATGTGTCTCATGTGTCTAGGCTTCTTGATTGTGTTTATGCATGGCCGTGTAATGTGGCCCTATATTAATGCACACTTTGGAAATGCATGACCTAAACGGTGCAAAATACAAGGTTATGCCAAAGGCACATGGTTGTTGCATGTCGAGGTTTTCAATCTTCTTGCAGATGTTGATGCAATCTTTGTTTGGAGGTCTCCATTGGATCTCAAATTGATGCAATCAATCAGTTGTTGAATGACAATTGATTATTCCTTCTTATAGGGATCCATTTGAGAACAATGTTTGATTGCATACTTATCACTTTTGGACTCTTCATCTTTGGATGATTTCTTAAATTTTGTAGCTCTTGTGGTTGTCTCTTTGGTTCTGTTGTGGCTACCTGTGCTTTTGGTATCCAAACCCATACCCTTGATGATTTTCTTCTTATTATTGCCAAAGAGGTGAGTTGACCTTCTTTTGATCTTTGTGCTTGGTTTCCTATTATTGCCTCTCCTTGGCTTCTTTGTTGCGACTTTGCTCGTGAGAGAGATCATAGGATTTTGTGCATGTAAGAGTGCCTTGGGTACCCACATTTGTAATTTCCCTTGCTGAGCTATAGCTAATTTCTTAGGCACCCAAATTTGTCAAATACTTTATGGTTGAGCTCAACCTAGTTGCTTGGTTCTTCTTTCATCATGGTTGGCCTGCTTGGATGGGAATTGTTGTGGCAACATTGATGGTTGCTCATCTTTTTGTACCCAGATCTGCTTCATGCCCAAAACTACTTTCTTTTTAAATTCTTTTTGTCTCTTTGATCTAGCGATCGCCTTGTACTATTTCACTTGCATTTGTGGTTGAATTACTATGGTTGCATTATTCTTTGAAAAAGAAGAGTGATCCACTTGCCTTTGAGATGGCTCTTCCATGGTTGAGTCCTTGTGGATCCTAGATCTTTTGACACATACATCTTCTTCTCTAAGATTAGGCTTAGAAGAACTAAGAGAATGTGTGACACCTAGATTTGTGATCATGCAATTCTCTAATTCTAATGTAATGCATTGTTCATGCAGCCAAACTTGAAGAACTTGACTTCTTAGGTTTAAGTTGATTGCATGGTCATAGATCTAGTCTTGACCCAAGACATGTGGTTCCATAAGGTCCTCATCTTCACATACTATCATTTTGACTGTCATTGGGACATCGTGAAGGTAGATGCAGAAGCTCCACCTTTACTAAACAAGGGGTTTCCACACCTCCCAACCTTATGAGATAGGCTTCGATGGGATTGATGTTCAAGTTGTACAGGCTCTAAAGCCCACGGAAAAGATGATTGTGAAAGCCTTTATTTTGTTCAAACCCCTCGGAATAAGTCCAATTGGATTACCTGGAGCTCATAATTATCCCTCGAGGAATTCTTCCTTTGTATATGCACTAGCTCATCAATTCCCGGCAAACGCACCAAATGAACATGTCTCAATGCCGCAGGAAAAAGTGGTTTTACGAGACTTTATTTGGTCTAAATTCCCCGGAATCGGTCCACTTGGATTACCTAGAGCCCACAATTATCTCGAAATGGATTTTTCTTATGGCTATGCACTAGCTCATAAGTTCCCGGCAGACGCACCAAAATGTTTACTCTTAGTCCAAGGGAAAACGCCTACGCCCAATGATATTTTTTCTCCAAACTTACTTAGACTAGGTTAGCTTTTATTGCCCTAAATCCATAATTACTCATAGGTACCTATGGAGGAGGCAGGAAAACACATGTGCAATTGGCTATCCAAATCCATTGGTCACTTTTTGCAGTCTCCCTTTCTTCACTCGTACTTCTTGATTTCACTTTGTCACCTGCCCTCTCTTTCACTAGCCTTCCTTAACCCTCTTTTCTTCACCCTTCTCTTTTCTATTCACCCACTCACATGCACATCTCATCTCGTACCCATACATCCCCCACACTACCCTTCTTGATCTTGCACGTGCACACACCCTCACATAGATGCTCAAGCGCACCCCTCCAATTCAGCTCTCCTTCCCCTCTCTCTTCCACTCTTATGCGCACTTGTACTCATATGCACATGCACTCATATGCCCTTGTTTGTACCTACCTACACTCGTGCCCCTATCGGCCCCCTTTTTCATCACTCCTCATTCACTTTCCCTCTTCCTATTCACACCCATGCTCCCTCACTCACACCCACTCTTCCCTATTTTCTTTCTTTCCCTCACACACTCCTTTGGGCTTGCCTCCCACACAGTCACTCACACTTGTATCCTTGCACATACCCACACACATACATATCCTTTCTTTTGTTTTTAGTTGCCATTAAAAGTACAACTATCATTATATCAATTTCAAACCTAACATCCCACCAAATCCAAATTTGTAGTGCACTCTAATATGACGGACGATTAAACCTTGTAAGGTATCTCCATGACCGCGAACTTGGTTCATCCTTTACATTCCAGCATACCTTTGAAAATAGACAGAAGTCCTCAAGTGCACCGTTATAATGACTCGGGGAGGCTAATGCTCATTCACAACATATCCTATGGTCATAGAACAGTTACGTATTACCTATTCCAGTATATGGGAGTTTCACTCTTAATCCTACGTAGTGATGTTTCACAGTTCTATCATTCTTGCAGCCTCGATTCAATTGCTAATCCTTACACCTCCGGACGGGTGACTCATTTAAAATTCGCATTCCCAAGTGAATTCATCGTTGTGCCAACAACTCAGAACTAAAACATTGGTGGGGGAAATGGATGGGGGCAGGGCCTAATGTATCACCTTCAGAACTACCAGCATCGTGCATATGAAAACCAAGATCACATACCGTTAATACATAAGAACAACACACCCACTTTCAGCCATGTCTCTCATTTACAATACTGGTATCATTGCGTTGGCATTGGTAGTGTAATTTCTTCGAATATGGCGCATTACTGTTCACGTTAACTAATAGATTCACTGAGAACGAGTCAAGATTTGCAATTGACACCACGAGGGGTATACATCTGAGACTACTATCGAAAATGGACGCAGGGTCCGTGGCTTAACTTGTTACCGCAACCAACACAAAATTATGAACTATGCCATGCATACAGAAGCTAGGATCAGGGACAGCGAATGGCCAAACTGGAGCATAACAACAATATCTTTGAGTCCAACAAAAAGATATTACCACTGGGTGAACCCCCATCAAGCTCAACATGGAGTCGAAATAACAACCATCTCTTCCTTGGTTAATGCAGGTTAAGTGTTCACCCTAACTTCTGCAGACCCTGCTTGCACAATGGGGAGACCCTCGATGTGCATACAGGTAGTGCCGGCTATGGGCCTCATCGACCAAGGTTGCAGGGGGTTCGATCAATGACGCCGAATACAGGAAGGGTGAAGCCAACCACTGAATAATGCCTAGATGACATGGACAGAAGGAAAGATCAAATGGAAAACCGTAACGCTGCGTACCTCGGATATGGTGTTGGGACCAATGAAGACTTAAGGATCAGATGAGAACTCCAATAGCCCCATGAGTATATGCACGACTGGAATTGTCTCCTCTGCCCTCCCCGGATGTTACTCCACGTTAACTCCCCAATTGTTGCAACTCCCTCTGTTCTGATGATGCTCATGCATGCCCTTCCCTTCGACACCAGCTGAGAATGAGAAAATAGCCTACAACAAATGCTTTTTCCCTACGTGCCCTTGACTTCTATAGACAGTCTCTCAGATACCCCCTTCTGGTCGCCTTCCCTCGATTTCCCTGTTGTGTCCTTCAGCCAAGCAAGTTCTCCAGCGTGAACTCCAGAAAGCTCATTGTGTGCCCTCCTCCATCTGCCGTGCCCGTTCGTACAATCACCAGTTGTAACCTGTAAAAATGCTTGATCCTCGCTCTGTAGCAGCAGCTTGCGTCTCCGTATGGCTAGACAACTAAGCTCCTAATTTTTGGGCGTTCTCAACTTCTCACATCCTTTTTTTTGCTATCTGCACAAACAACCACCAACAAAACAAAACAATTCCCCCCTTTCCCTCTCCTGCTGCCGCCCACTGAGCCCCCTTGAGGATGCACTCGTCAGGCCTGCCACCCCAACGGACCTGCCCCCTTTTTCTGGTTCTCTCGTCAGAGCCACTCCTCTTCGTCAGAGAGAAACGGATCCGCCCCACCTTCCTTCTGGCAAAAAAACGGAAAGGGGCTTGGCCTGGCAAGTCTTCAGTTGCTGAAAGAAGCCATACTTGGAGTAGGCGTCCAAAATTTTGGCCACACTCTAGAGACTCAGAAGTTCCATCGAAGAGGCACATTAACCCCAACCATGTACCAGGTCATTCTGAATGATATGCCAAACACATCTCCAAGCTGCTATTGAGAACACTGGTGCCATGATCTCCACAAATCCAGCACAAGGTGGCAAACGAGGATCTTGACACCAACCTGGTCTCTCCTGCACATTCTTATGGACCTCTGAATCGCCCGATCGCTTTGTTATTTCCCATGTGAGAGCTTGGTTATCCTCTAAAGCTGGCTGAGAGATTTCAAGCCCATGCTTTTTCACCAACCGAATATACTCTTCTGCATCAAAATGTTCAACCCCCAAGTCTTCGTCCCATATAAATATGTACTCAAAAGGTGCCACAACATCTGGATGTAGAAACCTTTTTGCGAACCACCATTTGGTTTGTTTCAAAGCACTTATGTGGATGGCTTCCTGAGCCCACTCAAACTCATCCCACTCATTTATCCGGCCATCATAATGGAAGAATACAACTGTCCAATTTTTGGTAAACTATTTTCCATAAAAGTTGATGATACGCATTCAACATATTCTCATATTTATAAGTATGTTTCGCTGATCATAAAGGAGTCATTCCCTATATGAATGAGACACACCTTGGATATCGCCTCCTTAATCATGTCCTTCTGATCATATCCAACTGTGAATGTAAAAAGATACTTGGGTTGATACTCTATATCCTTGAGATATCTAGTCTTAGAATGACCAGTGGAGTCATCTGAGCTGTCCAATTTGCTTTCCTGGTCAGCCTTTTCCATACGCGCACGAAATAATTGCCATTCCTGATGGCATCGATCCCTCACCCCTTCCCAAGATGCCCTGCCATTAAGAGGCTCTCCCTGATTGCCCAAGGAAGCAGAAGTTTTATGGACAATATATTGTGAATCAACAACTCCTATCTTTTCATCTGCAGGCTGAGCACATCTACGTAGCTCAAAGTCTAGACCCCTGAATCTGCATTCTCCAAAGAAATCTTTTCTAACTCCTTTTGCTCCAGGCCTCATGTCCGTAGGAGAGCCTTACGCGCTCCAAATGCGTCTCCCCTATCATCAAATCCACTCTTCAAGTACCTGAAATCAAGCGTATTTTTCTGCCAAATAGAACCACGTTAGTGCATAAAAATTCACCATTTTTGGGGCTAACATACTTCCCTCTTCTTATTTGCGAAGTCGTCCTCGACGAGCCACTATTGCTGCAGTAAAGTCCAAACAACCATGAATATGTTAATTTCCAATTAGTTCACATACCTTTCATCGAGCCGCCATTTCCACTGAACCTGCACTCATCGAAGCTATTAGTGCTCAAAAATCACTCGTAAATACATTCAAATCAGTCACTTCCAAAATGATCCAAGAACATGCACATATACGCAATTCCATTTCAGCCATGCATCAATTTGCTCATACATTCCATTATGACAATGATCTCAACCAAAATAACACATGCACACTTTCCATGTTTTAGATATGCAACTACTATTGCGGCAAACAAAAAAGAAAATAACAACAACTGAAATGAACAACGACAACTGAAATGAACACAATCGGAGATGCAAAAATACCCAAAATGCATACCCCTTTATTGACCTACTATTCGCTATGTACAATCATTCCATGACTAGACACTTCCGAAAAATCGCCATCGTCGTCCTACAAAAATCATCGAAACTCGAGTGCAAGTCAAGACATACATCAGAACCCTAGAGTGTCCCAAACACTAGAAAAACCCTCAGATAGAGCACACAAGTTATAAAGCACTACCGTTGCATTACCTCGCTAGAGCCTCATCCATAAGTACATATACAGTCTCCGTGCCTTCAAGAATGTTGATCCAAAGTGAGCTGATCTGTCGCAAGCCAACATATACTAATCACACAAGCAACTAACATTCCCTTCCAGGCGATCATCGCCCTCTCCTCTCTTTCTCTCCCCCTCAGGAGTGGGGAATAACTTCATATGAAAATTTTATTTTAATCACACGTTGGCCTACATTGACACTGGATGCGATTCGTGGACCTGACCGCCCGATCAGGTTGACTCCACCCATCTACCAATGCAATGCAGTGCACAACACACAAACACACAATGATAACACATAACATATATTAGCTAGCCCATAACGAAGCTGGATGCGGCTCATGGTCGTGACTACCCAGCCACGATGGCTCCACCCACCTACCAACCCGTTATGGCGCGTAGCTAAGACACAGACATATACATCCCAAGCCCATGGCGAAACTAGCTGCGGCTCGTGGTCCTAACCACCCGGCGAGGATAAATCCACCCACCTACTAGCCCACCATAGCGCATTGGTACGATCACACAACACATTTTCTTTTTCTTTTCTTTTTCTTTTTTTTTTCGTTTTTCTTTTCATAATTAATTAGTTCACCCAAGTCCTGAGAATTAGGGAGAGGAAGAAAGGGACTTTACCCAACGTTCCCACACATACATGCAAAACAGATACACTCTAGCCTTTGACAGATCAACCACTTCTTCACTTCATTCTCTCAACTATAGACACTACATATGTATTCATCAATTCAACTTTTCACTTGGTAACTACAACCAGCTATGCCTTAGTCCCTCGTATACCTATCCCTAGGTGTCCTAGAATGTGAGTCCCCGGAATGTCTCATGTAGCCTCACATCGTACTCGAATCCCGACAACTTCTCTAAGGCGAGTCAGGCTCAGCTTCAGGAGCTCCGTCATCACTTCCTAGCGTTAGCACATCTGCCCAAGCCCATGTGATATCGTTTTCCTCGTTAGGCATTTCCCTAGAAGGATCAAAATAATAGTATCGATCTCCCGCCCATCCTACATGTCGAGCTAGGTACTCCTCAAAACACTCAATATAAAATGCAACACCCAAATCCTGGTTTATAAAGCATACCAGCCAATGCGCTTCCTCAACATCGTATTCCGTCTCAAGGTCGTCGACATCTATATCCATGCGAGCGAACGTTTGGTCCGAGAAATATATCCTTAGCTCGTACAAGTAGAGTTGCGTAATTTGGTCTGCCATTTTGTTACTTAGGCTCTAATAGTCTCTGCATAACACAAAAAATATTAGAAGTCCAAATGCTTGAGCTAGCAAGGAATGATATTTATGACACACAAATCATAGCTTACATATGCGCATATATATATAATACTATACATGTATGTACAAGTAGTCTACTTCGTCATTTCGTTTGGATCTCGTCTGGCTCTTCCAACCTAACATCACTTGAAATATGGTTTAACTCGTAGCGCGTTAACCTTCACGGGAGCATATTCTTCTCCTAAATCCTGAATTTGCATGGAACCATTAGAATTGAGTTCCACCACCTTAAACGGTCCCGCCCATCTTGTCTGTAGCTTCCCTGGGAATTTATAATACTTGCTATCATAGACTAGTACCAAATCCCCTTCTTGAATCACATAGGTTTTGAGATTTTTGTCATGTCTTTCCTTACGTCTCTTCTGAATAGCTTCCAAGCTTTGTTGTGCGATGAGCCTCTTTTCTTCCAGCTTTACCAGTTGTATGTACCTCTCCTTTAATGACTCTTCTTCGCCCAACCTGGCTTCAATGGCCACTCTTAATGTCAGAACTTCTTTTTCGATAGGGAAAATGGCATCTCCCCATATACTAGAGAGAACGGAGTACTCTTAGTTGTCACTCGGTAGGATGTTCGATATGCCCACAAAGCTTCCAGAAGTCTCTCATCCCAGTCTCTCCTATGCACCGCTACTGTTTTTGTCAAAATCTGTTCAAGAATTTTGTTGGTGACCTCCACTTGTCCATTTGCCCTTGGATAATATGGAGTGCTCTTTCTATGTTTGATCTTATAGAGTTCCATTAATTCTTCGATCAATTCGTTGACAAAATGTGTCCCTCTATCACTCACTATTTCCAATGGGCATCCAAATCGAGTGATAATTTGCTCATACAGAAATTTCGCTACATCAACAGCTCGGTCAGTCCTCAGAGCTTTGGCTTCCACCCACTTTGTAACATAATCAGTACAGACCAAGATATACCTATTGGATCTTCGTCGTGAGGGAGGATCAATAGGCCCCACAAAATCAATTCCCCATTTCTCAAACGGCTTAAGAGCCAACACCGGCGTAAGAGGAGAAGCATGTGATAATGTGGGTTTGCCCATTCGTTGGCATTTGTCACACTTCTTACAATATGTATGAGAGTCCTTGAACAATGTTGGCCACCAATACCCTGCTAATAAAATCTTTCTTGCTGTCAATTCACCAGCAAAATGTCCACCGCAAGGTTCGTCATGCAAAGCCCTCAACACTAGATTTGCCTCTTCTTACTCGAGACACCTCCGATAAATGCTCTCATGAACAAAATATCGATAGATTTGCCCCCCAATGATGCTTCGCCAATGCTAACAGCTTTTGCTTCTCCCTCTTGCTTGCTCCTGGCGGGTATTTAGTAGTGCACAAGAAATTCACCAAATCGGCATACCAAGGTATTTTAGCTTCAACCTGGAATAGATGTCCATCAGGAGCATCGTCGGGCACACCAGAGATTGGCTCCTCATTAACAATTCGAGATAAATGGTCGGCCAATATATGTGCTTTGCCTGGTCTGGTGACCACTGTGAACTGGAATTCTTGGAGAAGTAGCATCCACCTCATCAGTCGTCCTGATAACTCTGGTTTATTAATGATATACTTAAGGGCTTCGTGATCCACATAAAAAGTGAAATGCTTTCCCATCAAGTAATGCCCATACTTGTTCACCGCAAAGATCATCGAGAGACATTCCTTCTCTGTAGTCGTGTAATTCCTCTCAGTGCTATTCAAATTGCGACTGGCATAGTAAATAGGATGATCCAACTTTTTCTCGTCGGCTTGGCATAGTACTGCTCCAACTGCACTATGAGAAGCGTCGGTATGTACATGAAATTCCTTCGTCCAGTCAGGTGCTACCAAAATCGGTGCATTTATTAACCTCTCTTTGATCGAGTCGAATGCGACTTGACACTCTTCCGTCCACTGGTATTGTTGATCCTTCCTTAAGAGAGTTGTCAGTGGTGCCGCTATAGATGCAAAATTTAATATAAAACGTCGATAATAATTTGCATGGCCCAAAAATCCTCTGAGTTGTCGCAAGTTTTGCGGTGGTGGAAGTTGTCCAATTTTCTCCACTTTGTCCTCGTCCACCGCAATCCCTTTTTCGGAAATGACATGACCCAAAAGCAATCCTCTTCGTACTCCAAATGTACACTTTTCAGGATTCAATGCGATGCCTTTTTCGATGCTTCTTCTTAAAATCGCTTCGATCCTCTCCATCATGTTCTCATCGTCGCCTCTGATTGCAAAGTCATCAAGAAATATCTCCATCCAATCCTGCAGGTAGTCTTGATATGCAGCTATCATTGCTCTCTGGAATGTGGCCGGTGCATTGCATAATCCAAATGGCATCACCCGATATGCATACATACCCCATTCTGTCGTGAAAGTAGTTTTGGATTGGTCCTCTTCATGAATTTGGATCTGGTTGTACCCACTGAAACCATCCAAAAAGGAGTACAATTTATGGCCAGCCACTCTGTCCAAGATTTGATCAGTAAATGGCAAGGGGAAGTGATCTTTCTTCGTGCGCTCGTTCAACTTTCGATAATCTATGCAAATACGGATTTTCTTGTTTTTCTTTGGAACAACTACAATTGGTGATACCCATTCGCTGGATGCGATGGGATATATAAATCCTGCCTCCAATAATTTGGTCAATTCCAGCTTGATCAATTCCGAGTAGACTGGATTCGTTCGCCTGAGTCGTTGACATATTGGTCGTGTGCCTTCTTCCAAGTCTATATAATGTTGGAAGATTTGGGGATCAATTCCTCTCAGATCACTGTACGACCATGCAAAGGCCTCGCTAAAATTTTTGAGTGTCGTTTTAATACAGTCTCGTACTCCATCTGGTAGCTCCGACCCTACACTCAAGAACTTTTCTGGAAAGACTTCCCATTTTTCCAACTGAGCTTCTCGCGAATAATCTTTATTTCTCGATGACACTGTGATTGGAATGTGCTCTCCGATTATGCGTGCATGATTGGCCAGTAAATCATTGTCTTGTTCTTTTTGTATTGAACCTAATTTCTCTAATGCAACTTTTGCAATGGCTTCCGACACTTTAGTCTTACTCTTCGCCTCTTTTTCCGATTCTCGACTTCTCCTTAGAATCTCTGCTTCTAGCATTCTAACTCTGTCTCGCAACTGTTGCACTTCCATCGCCGCAGCTAATTCTAGTTCCAATTCTTCTCTCGAAGTTCCCTTCTCCAGGGACTGAGTAGCTTTGTTTTTACTTGTGTCTATACTCAACATGTAGCACTCAAATTCTCTTGTGTGCGCCAACCATCCTAGCAACTCCTGATCGGAATCGTCGTTATAGAGCAATGGATTTTGATACTCTCCCATCTTCGTGTCTTGATTCTTAAAGAGCTGCAAGTTGAACCCGTCTTGAAGCAGATTCTTGTAGTTGTCTGAGTTCAAGGAAAACCTAGCTCGTGCACTCTCGTGCCTTGCTTTCTCCTTTTCTTTCTTTTCCATCTCATCGACTATTATTGTCTTCTTCTTGTTGTTCGAGGGTGGGGATACTTGTATTTGAATCCGATCAGACTTTGGCCCTATCGAAATGAAACCTGTGCGCCAGTCATGCACACATTCGGCTTGCACCAACCATGGCCGTCCAAGTAGGATCGAGAAGGTAGCCTCCGAGGTCCTTGGTCTTACTATCAGATAATCAACTTTAAACTCTAAACCGCCCACAATTGTACTTACATTCTTCAAAAGGCCCGCAGGCTTCACTTGTGTTTGATCCGCCATTCTCAAAGACATCGGCGTCTCTTCCATGTGGTTGAGGCCTAAAGCTTTCATCATGAACTCCGTCATCAGGTTGACTGCGGCTCCACTATCTAATTGAGCACCAGGGACTGCATACCCTTTAATCTCGACCGTCACAGCTGGAGCATTTGAATTAATTTGCGTCGTAATACTTTGAATGATCCTTTGGACATCCTTGTCTTGTCTCTTTTTATCTCGAGCTTTCCTCGGCTTCTTAATATATTCGTTATAGAATTGTTTCCTATAAACAGGTGAACATTTTAGCAATGTGCCAATGTCCAGCGTGACTTCAGTGTCAGCGAGCAACTTCACAATATCTACTTCTTCCGAACTTTGTCTTTCCTTTCTAATCTTAGGAGCTTTCAATCTTTCAGGGAATGGTGCTATGCCCGGCACAAACTCCTTGGTTACTGGTGGAAGATCTCAATCTCTTCCCCATCCTCAAACTCTTGCCGCTCAACAAATCCTCTAACTTGGTTTTCTACCTCTTCGTGTTCCGCTATCCTCTCTTGACTCCCTTCTTCACTTTCGCCTCCTGGATTCTTCTTCGAGTACTCTTGAGTCCTTGTGACTACTGCCACAGTTGGATCTTTGTGTGGGTTCTTGGCCTCGTAAGCATCCACAAAGTGCGTTGACGAGCTAGAGCCTTCTTGAGGGTTCGGTGTCTTGAACACTACTCCGATCGTAGGAACGTGCTCTTGATCTCTTGATGTGGAATGCATCTGAGTATCAACATAGTTTGAGGACCCTACTGGTCCTTTTTCCTTGCCGGCGGCAGCTCTTCGTTTTGGACAATCTTCATCAAAGTGGCCCTCCCCACTACAGTACCTACATAGCGGGGTATAATCAATTGGCTTCTTTTCGTTTGGACATCTAGATTGAGTATGGCCAAAGCCATGACATCTCCAGCACTGGATTGGACCATCTCTTCTTTGATCACGCGCGGCCCCTCTTGGATAGTCTCCTCCTTGACCCTGAGCACCATATCCATAAGTTGGTCTGTTTTCCCAACGAGATGTAGGTTGTACACTTTGAGCGGGCAATCCCGTGTAAGGTCTTTCTCTTGTATCTCCTGCTTTCATGGTCCTTTCTTCATAGGCTCTCTTGTTGTAACATCGGTCCTCTGTGTGATTTGTCCTTCCACAAAAAGTACAACGCATCCTAGGTGGCGATCTATCTGTGAATACTCTCGAGACTGTGGGGCATTCTGAAGCCAAATGGCCGTAACCATGACACTTTCCACACCATGTATTCGATCGAAACACTTGATTCGGGTTTGTTGTGACCTCTGGTTTTACTGTGTATGTCTCCTGAGTTATTGTGGCAGCTTTTATAGCTTGTGTGACCAACTCCAATATTCGTTCTTCAGTTAGCGCAGGCTTTACCTCGCCTAGCGTGCTAGTGGCAGCTACAAAAGCTGGGGTCGTCAATGCAAGACTTCCTTGGCCAGGATCTTTCATCGGTATGTTTCCTGGGCCTCCCATTGGCTCGTATAAGAGCTCCATCTTCCTCTGTTGGCATAATTGTACTTCCTCCCAAAGCCTCGCTTGTTCCTTAGCATCCATTAAAGTTGCAGGTCTTGTCAGGCTGATGTGCTGCTGTGCCGTAGGATCTCGCAATCCTGAAATGAATCTACGTTTCAATGTCTCATCATTCGGGGCATTCACGCCCATCTTTCTTACCAAAGTCTCCATTCTCTGAATATAGTTGTCGATGCTCTCATTGACTCCTTGTCGCAAATAATCCATTTGTTGGGCCAATCTATCTTGGAAGCCTTGTCGTCGAAACTTTGCCAAGAAGGCTTCCTTAAGCATCTGATAAGTTCCACGTTCTTGTGGTGTCAGATTCCCATACCAATTGGCTGCCTCATCACGGAGAATAGCCGGAAAAATTCTCAACCTTTGATCCTGGTCAACTACATCATTGGCCTCACAGGTAACCTCAAACAACTGGATAAAACTATCCGGATCTTCGTCCCAAGTACCCGAAAATTTGGTGAAGTCCCCCAAGTGAGCTGAAATCCGCTGAGCCATTTCGAACAGAGGTGTGATGTCGATATCACTTCGATCCCAAAAATTTAGCACACGTGGCTTCAGGATCCCTCTTTCAAATTGTCGTACTTGATTCGCGACCCTCCTACGGGAGTACACGTTTTTGACCGATTTCTTCGAACCAATCGAGGTCCACTCACCTAGTGGTTCCCACCTTCTTCTTTCTCTTTCAAGGGCTCTTCTCTGAGCGCGTTCCTCTCTTTGAGTTTGTGTTGCTCCTGACGATGAGCTTCCCTCGCTCATGTACTAGATCGCGGGGTCCGCAAGCTCGGCCAACCTGTGGCGCTAGGCGAACCTATGGCACTCTCTTATAGAGACGTGCCAAGCTATTCCCGGCAAACGCACCAAAATGTACAGGCTCTAAAGCCCACGGAAAAGATGATTGTGAAAGCCTTTATTTTGTTCAAACCCCTCGGAATAAGTCCAATTGGATTACCTGGAGCTCATAATTATCCCTCGAGGAATTCTTCCTTTGTATATGCACTAGCTCATCAATTCCCGGCAAACGCACCAAATGAACATGTCTCAATGCCGCAGGAAAAAGTGGTTTTACGAGACTTTATTTGGTCTAAATTCCCCGGAATCGGTCCACTTGGATTACCTAGAGCCCACAATTATCTCGAAATGGATTTTTCTTATGGCTATGCACTAGCTCATAAGTTCCCGGCAGACGCACCAAAATGTTTACTCTTAGTCCAAGGGAAAACACCTACGCCCAATGATATTTTTTCTCCAAACTTACTTAGACTAGGTTAGCTTTTATTGCCCTAAATCCATAATTTCACTCATAGGTACCTATGGAGGAGGCAGGAAAACACATGTGCAATTGGCTATCCAAATCCATTGGTCACTTTTTGCAGTCTCCCTTTCTTCACTCGTACTTCTTGATTTCACTTTGTCACCTGCCCTCTCTTTCACTAGCCTTCCTTAACCCTCTTTTCTTCACCCTTCTCTTTTCTATTCACCCACTCACATGCACATCTCATCTCGTACCCATACATCCCCCACACTACCCTTCTTGATCTTGCACGTGCACACACCCTCACATAGATGCTCAAGCGCACCCCTCCAATTCGGCTCTCCTTCCCCTCTCTCTTCCACTCTTATGCGCACTTGTACTCATATGCACATGCACTCATATGCCCTTGTTTGTACCTACCTACACTCGTGCCCCTATCGGCCCCCTTTTTCATCACTCCTCATTCACTTGCCCTCTTCCTATTCACACCCATGCTCCCTCACTCACACCCACTCTTCCCTATTTTCTTTCTTTCCCTCACACACTCCTTTGGGCTTGCCTCCCACACAGTCACTCACACTTGTATCCTTGCACATACCCACACACATACATATCCTTTCTTTTGTTTTTAGTTGCCATTAAAAGTACAACTGTCATTATATCAATTTCAAACCTAACATCCCACCAAATCCAAATTTGTAGTGCACTCTAATATGACGGACGATTAAACCTTGTAAGGTATCTCCATGACCGCGAACTTGGTTCATCCTTTACATTCCAGCATACCTTTGAAAATAGACAGAAGTCTTCAAGTGCACCGTTATAATGACTCGGGGAGGCTAATGCTCATTTACAACATATCCTATGGTCATAGAACAGTTACGTATTACCTATTCCAGTATATGGGAGTTTCACTCTTAATCCTACGTAGTGATGTTTCACAGTTCTATCATTCTTGTAGCCTCGATTCAATTGCTAATCCTTACACCTCCGGACGGGTGACTCATTTAAAATTCGCATTCCCAAGTGAATTCATCGTTGTGCCAACAAATCAGAACTAAAACATTGGTGGGGGAAATGGATGGGGGCAGGGCCTAATGTATCACCTTCAGAACTACCAGCATCGTGCATATGAAAACCAAGATCACATACCGTTAATACATAAGAACAACACACCCACTTTCAGCCATGTCTCTCATTTACAATACTGGTATCATTGCGTTGGCATTGGTAGTGTAATTTCTTCGAATATGGCGCATTACTGTTCACGTTAACTAATAGATTCACTGAGAACGAGTCAAGATTTGCAATTGACTCCACGAGGGGTATACATCTCAGACTACTATCAAAAATGGACGCAGGGTCCGTGGCTTAACTTGTTACAGCAACCAACACAAAATTATGAACTATGCCATGCATACAGAAGCTAGGATCAGGGACAGCGAATGGCCAAACTGGAGCATAACAACAATATCTTTGAGTCCAACAAAAAGATATTACCACTGGGTGAACCCCCATCAAGCTCAACATGGAGTCGAAATAACAACCATCTCTTCCTTGGTTAATGCAGGTTAAGTGTTCACCCTAACTTCTGCAGACCCTGCTTGCACAATGGGGAGACCCTCGATGTGCATACAGGTAGTGCCGGCTATGGGCCTCATCGACCAAGGTTGCAGGGGGTTCGATCAATGACGCCGAATACAGGAAGGGTGAAGCCAACCACTGAATAATGCCTAGATGACATGGACAGAAGGAAAGATCAAATGGAAAACCGTAACGCTGCGTACCTCGGATATGGTGTTGGGACCAATGAAGACTTAAGGATCAGATGAGAACTCCAATAGCCCCATGAGTATATGCACGACTGGAATTGTCTCCTCTGCCCTCCCCGGATGTTACTCCACGTTAACTCCCCAATTGTTGCAACTCCCTCTGTTCTGATGATGCTCACGCATGCCCTTCCCTTCGACACCCGCTGAGAATGAGAAAATAGCCTACAACAAATGCTTTTTCCCTGCGTGCCCTTGACTTCTGTAGACAGTCTCTCAGATACCCCCTTCTGGTCGCCTTCCCTCGATTTCCCTGTTGTGTCCTTCAGCCAAGCAAGTTCTCCAGCGTGAACTCCAGAAAACTCATTGTGTGCCCTCCTCCATCTGCCATGCCCGTTCGTACAATCACCAGTTGTAACCTGTAAAAATGCTTGATCCTCGCTCTGTAGCAGCAGCTTGCGTCTCCGTATGGCTAGACAACTAAGCTCCTAATTTGTGGGCGTTCTCAACTTCTCACATCCTTTTTTTTGCTATCTGCACAAACAACCACCAACAAAACAAAACAATTCCCCCCTTTCCCTCTCCTGCTGCCGCCCACTGAGCCCCCTTGAGGATGCACTCATCAGGCCTGCCACCCCAACGGACCTGCCCCCTTTTTCTGGTTCTCTCGTCAGAGCCACTCCTCTTCGTCAGAGAGAAACGAATCCGCCCCACCTTCCTTCTGGCAAAAAAACGGAAAGGGGCTTGGCCTGGCAAGTCTTCAATCGCTGAAAGAAGCCATACTTGGAGTAGGCGTCCAAAATTTTGGCCACACTCTAGAGACTCAGAAGTTCCATCGAAGAGGCACATTAACCCCAACCATGTACCAGGTCATTCTGAATGATATGCCAAACATATCTCCAAGCTGCTATTGAGAACACTGGTGCCATGATCTCCACAAATCTAGCACAAGGTGGCAAACGAGGATCTTGACACCAGCCTGGTCTCTCCTGCACATTCTTATGGACCTCTGAATCGCCCGATCGCTTTGTTATTTCCCATGTGAGAGCTTGGTTATCCTCTAAAGCTGGCTGAGAGATTTCAAGCCCATGCTTTTTCACCAACCGAATATACTCTTCTGCATCAAAATGTTCAACCCCCAAGTCTTCGTCCCATATAAATATGTACTCAAAAGGTGCCACAACATCTGGATGTAGAAACCTTTTTGCGAACCACCATTTGGTTTGTTTCAAAGCACTTATGTGGATGGCTTCCTGAGCCCACTCAAACTCATCCCACTCATTTATCCGGCCATCATAATGGAAGAATACAACTGTCCAATTTTTGGTAAACTATTTTCCATAAAAGTTGATGATACGCATTCAACATATTCTCATATTTATAAGTATGTTTCGCTGATCATAAAGGAGTCATTCCCTATATGAATGAGACACACCTTGGATATCGCCTCCTTAATCATGTCCTTCTAATCATATCCAACTGTGAATGTAACAAGATACTTGGGTTGATACTCTATATCCTTGAGATATCTAGTCTTAGAATGACCAGTGGAGTCATCTGAGCTGTCCAATTTGCTTTCCTGGTCAGCCTTTTCCATACGCGCACGAAATAATTGCCATTCCTGATGGCATCGATCCCTCACCCCTTCCCAAGATGCCCTGCCATTAAGAGGCTCTCCCTGATTGCCCAAGGAAGCAGAAGTTTTATGGACAATATATTGTGAATCAACAACTCCTATCTTTTCATCTGCAGGCTGAGCACATCTACGTAGCTAAAAGTCTAGACCCCTAAATCTGCATTCTCCAAAGAAATCTTTTCTAACTCCTTTTGCTCCAGGCCTCATGTCCGTAGGAGAGCCTTACGTGCTCCAAATGCGTCTCCCCTATCATCAAATCCACTCTTCAAGTACCTGAAATCAAGCGTATTTTTCAAATAGAACCACGTTAGTGCATAAAAATTCACCATTTTTGGGGCTAACACAAGTGCAGGTTTTGGTAATATGAAAGTCTAACTGCACTAATTGCTGCACCTAAATCAATCAATGCTTTCATAGTCCTTACATTCTTTCCTTGTCCTACCTCTATGGTCACAAAGGGACGCCAGCCCATTATTTGAGAAGAATTCACACGTGATGTTTGGCACATGGCCATGTGATATCTTGGGACTTTTGGATTGACATCTAGGCCTAGTTGTTGCAACGTATTTCAGTTGATGTGCTCTCTAGCCTCTACGTGTGCTTCTTCTCTAACCCTCAACTCTTCTTCTTTTGGCTTCCTAGCAGTGTTAAGTTTTGTTAGCATATCTTCTGCAAGAGGTTCTTGATATAACTTGACTCGACATCCACTAATATAGTTGGCAAGATGTCACCTTCTAGAGTGGCCAATTGTACTGCACCACTAGTGGAAATTCTATAAATGATGATGGGTCCATATCCTCGTTTTTCCAGTTTATGGGCATGTTGCTTTAGTGTATAAACCAGCACTAGATATCCTTCTTTCAATCCTTTATCCTTGATGTGTACATCAAAGTATGCCTTTTTTCTTTTCTTTGCAATGTATATGTCTACTGTTGCTTGTATCCTCGTCTCACCTAACAGTTCTAGATAAAAAATTCTAGAGGAAAACTCGTGTCCATTCCACTCATGCTCTTGTGATACTTTTAAGGCCGGAATCAAGAATTCTAATGGTAGCACAACATTTTGTCCAAAGACCATCTGAAATGGGGTGGCATTGAGTACGGTTAAGCCCAAACAACATGATGAAGTTGTTTATCCCAAGGAGAGCATTTATTATTTATGAGTTTGGTTAGAACATTACACAAGATCTTATTTGTGCTCTCTGCTTGTTCATTAGCTTGTGGATGATAGGGGGCAGACTTCTTATGTATCACCAAGAATTATTGGAGAAGGTTCTCAATGACTTTGTTCAAGAAGTGTGTACCTCTATCACTTATTAACTCTATTGGTAACTTGTATCTGGTGAACACATTCTTGAATAAGAACTTAGCCATCATTTGAGCATCATTCTTTGTTGTGGATTTTACTTCCATCCACTTTGTAAGGTAATGTGTGGCTACAATAATGTATTCTACATGGGATTTTCTAGCTGGGGGGTTAATAGGACCTACAAAGTCTTTACCCCGCTTTGAGAATGCGCGTCCTCCCATCATTGGCCTTAAAGGCATCTCATCTTTTCTTACCGGGTATTGAGCTCGTTGGCATGTGTCACATTTCTTCACATTTGTAAGCATCCATATGAGAGTGGGAGGCCAAAGTCTGGAAAATAAGATGGGCTTAATTACTCGGTCAGGCCGGAAGTGTCCACCTACAACACCAATGTGTGCAGTTTCTAAGATTTTCAAATAGTCTGATTCATGACCGCACAATCTTAAGTAACCATCTTTGCCTCTTTGATATAGGTTGTTTCCTACTAAGGCATAGTCCTGAGCCTCTTGCTTCATGCTATGTTTTCTTGCTAGACTAGCCTCACTGGGTAGTGTTCCTGATCTCATAAATTCTACCAATGGAGTACTTTGGTCCGGAATTAATGACACATGATAAAGGGTAGCATGCTCCAATGGGGGTGTCTCTTTGCACACTGGACAATTCTTAGTCCACTCATGTGTTTCTTTGTCCATACTAGGCCAATACACTCTTGAACGTTTTAGATTCTGTAATGTTCATTGTTTAGAATAGTGATTTCCTAGCAATCCTTCGTGGGCTTGTTGCAACCAACTACTATGTTCATCCTCCTTTACACAACAAGCTAGAACACCCTCTGTATCTTGTTTGTACATACTACCTGCCAATATTTGATATTTTTGTGATCTTACAATTTCATCTTTGTTTGTTTTCAAACATTCTTATTTGTGGGTTTGAAGGTTAGGACAGGTACCAACTTATTTGCCCATTTAGGAACAACTTCTACATTGAATAGATAAGCATCACACAATTCATTAGACACTCCTTGCAGGGGCTCTCTTGAAGTGATGAGAGAAAGGTGATCTACCCTGAGGTGGGTCCTACCTTTCCTGACAACAACTTCAAAGTTGTATTCCATTAGTAAGAGGAACCATCTTACTAAGCATCCAGTACTGCAAGGTTTGTTGACCAAATATAATAAAGTTTGATGATCAGTGAAAAACTTGAACTTGTTGGCCAATAGATAGTGTCTAAAATTCTTCACAGCATACACCATGCCTAAGCCTTCTCATTCGGTTGTTATATAGTTTTGTTCAACTATAAGTTGTCTACTAGCATATGCTATAGGCAAATCTAAATTTCCTTCACTTGTGGGTTGTGCTAGCACACATCCTATTGCATGATTGGATGCATCTACGTGGACATGGAATGTCTTATTCCAATCAGGAGTGGTCAGTATTGGTGTTGTTAAACTATTACTGGGATAAGGCTGCTATTGGGTTTTTGGGATGGTCAGGGGCTTTTATTATAGAGGCCCTATATTTATTTTCCCAGTTCAAACATTCACTGCACTTTTTTCTTCATGACCTTACATTGACTATTCCAACAGACTTTCACTACTAATTTCATCAACGGGTTACTCAACGTTGACGAAGTGTTTGTCGTAATGAAATACAACAATTTCCTTATTGACAATTAATGCGCCACCACAATTAACTTATACTTCACCAATGAACGCATGACATAGACAAGTTCACCACATTAACTCAGTCACCAAAACAGTAAGATAGTAGTACAACCATATGAGCAACTTGTGCTGGAACCAATCTACAGGCACACCGCCCAGACCCACAGTCCGCTGTGTTCTTTCTACCCATCACTTCCACGTGTTCTTTCACTATCAAAGGGTTACAACTATTACACTACATCCTTTCGATGTGCATCCTTTCCAATTGCATTTTCCAATAATTATAATTACATTCTAATGGCCTAATACTGGCACGCACGGTGGACTCGAACTCATAATTGATGTATTACAAAAAAGAGCTAAGAATCCTCAACGATGCCCTGAATATACATGGCATATGCTAATTTAAATGTACGAGATATCTTTTGTTTCAAGGACTCTAACATCTCTTGGAGAACATGGGGTTCTACCAAATGAGCATTGGTACGCACCGAGGTAGAAGCAATGGTTTCGGAAAGCAAAAATTCACTTTTATTCTACAAAAAAGCTTCTTGTAGATGAAAGTCATTGGCCAGGGCTGTATCTTTGCATAACTTGGCATCAACAATTTCTGCATCAATGCGAGACAGACAACCTTGTTGAATACCAAGTTGCTTTTCTCATCGATCCAACTCTTGCTGCTGAAACTACATTGTCTGGAAAAACTCCTGCCATTCCTTTTGTATGGCCTCAATTTCTTTCTTTAACTTAGTTGTACATCCAATCTCCTCATCCAATGCTTGACCCTTTTGAAACAATTCTTCTATAACTTTCTTCCGTGTTGCTTCACCTTGTAGCACCTTGTCAAACAATACCTGATAGGCCTGTTCAATAGCTACTAAATTGGTGCATCTTTATTATCACTGCCTGTTTGAGCAGGGAAATCTCTGCATCTTTGGCCGCAATAATCGCATCCTTCACTGTTACCTGTTCTTGTAATAGACATGCATTGGCTTTGATCGCCAAAATCTCTTCCTGCACAGAAGCGATGTTGGCTTCCAACATATCCACTTTTGCTTGATATTCAGTGTGGAGAGGTTGGTGAGAATCATGCAATTGAGTAGGGAGTTGCTTGGATAAGTGCAGGAGGAAGTCACCAATCTGTCTAACTAGGCAAATGCATCCAGTACTAAAAAACTTGATAATGGTCGAGAGGGTTTAATAGAGACCATAGTTGAAGAGGAAGGTGGAGAATAATTGGGAGAAGAGAGAATAGAGTGAGAGTGGGATACTACCACCGAATGATTAAGAGAGGAAGGGCATACCAGAGGACTAGGAGGTAAGGGAACCCAAGAAGGTGAAGGAGGAGGAGTTACCAGTTGTGCGGTATGGGTACCATCAACCGTGACCTTCGGTGAGGATGGAGGCGCATTGGAGTCCATGTTATCTGGTTGGGCTTCTTGATGAACAAGGGACTCAATGATATGCCTATGCAGTTTGATGAAGGATTTCCACCACTGTGCCCTGCGCTGTGTTAGGAACCTCCTTCTATTGCTGATCGGTCGTCTCGGTGTGTTGAGCGTCTTCCATAATTGTATCTTTGACGGTTTGATCTTTAGGTGAGGGTGGAGTGGAAGATGTATGCAAGGACGAGGCTGTGCCCTGAAGCAGTACTTTAGTGGAAGAAATCTCGGCTTGAATCTGAGAAGGGCTAACTTTCCTACGTTTCTCCCGAAAAAACTGAAAAAGATCTTCATTGTCATCATCAAAACCCATGACCTGCACATATTCTTCACACAATAGGAGGATATTCATCGGAGGATTTGGAACAGGGTGAACAACAGGGAGGAGAAAGGAAAGAAGGTGAGGTACCTGGGTACGGGGACAATCACCTTTGGCTAACTGTTGCATAATGGCTTGACACTCACGGTGAATGCGTTAAAGAAAAATAACACCCAGTTAACAGATTCTCGGGTAGCAACATCAATCAGGGAATAGAAGGGGCAAGATATACCATAAGTATGTTTTTTTGGAGATTAAGGGAAGTCACCAAAAATTCAAGGGCAGAACATTCTGGTTTGGGTCGGCACAAGATGGCGAACTCATTGGAGGAATGTCGAGGAAATAACTACTTTATCGTTGCCATTGGGAGCAGAGGAACCTCAATATGTCTGTCTTGGGGAAGATGGAACCTTTCGGCTACAGTGTTGAGAGTAACAATTGTGTGTGGATTCAGACAAGTAAGAGGCCAGTAGGTTTCCACCTGGGGGATATCAGCAATGGCTTTAATCACTTGGGCGAAATAGGGATGAAATTCGACCGAATGCCAAGGCAACTTGGTGAATGCTAGCAACCCACGAGGACGAAGGAATTCGATCAGGTCTGAGGAGAGACCGGCATGGAAGGTGGTGATATTTGCAAGAGCTTCCATGGCAGGGGAGCATAAGTCAAAGACACAATGATATTACACAAAATACATCGGGCACAGAAACTCAATAACGAAAAATAGGACGAGGACACTGGTTAAGTAAAAAAATGCAGAGTTAAAGCACGGGTATAAAATGAAATCGTCGCCAGTGGACGGAAACATGCATGCATGATGACAACATAGGCGCATTAAGAAATTCCCGATTGTGGAGAGCGGCGGTGAATCATGGGTAAATAATCAAAATGGGAAGATTACGGTCAGGTGGTCAACCAAAATGCGCGTAGTGCAAACAGTGGTCAAAGATACAAAACAAACATGATTTGAATGAGTATAAAGAAAACAGACACCAAGTTAAGACAAAGTAGACGGCATGCAATACGGACAAAGTTTCGATCCATTGATGGGTTTAGGAAGTAGAGTACTAGTTAAAGTAGATAACCAAAAAGTAGCCGGACCAATCTGTTCTACAATACGATAGGGACCAAACCAACAAAGTTTGAACTTGTCGGCTGAACAATTAGACTTAGCATTGTAAAAAAGAACCAATTGTCCTTTGGTAAAGACTGAAGTAATTGTTAAAAATAAAGAAGTAAGCTCGTATATATTTTTGCAAAAAGGATTTTCTTCAAGTAGAAGAAAAATACAAAAATGAAAAATAGAAGCATTTACTTCAGCAAGTAGTGGAGGCCAAAAGAGAATCATTCAAAAGAGAATCAAATCCAAAAACTGAACTGTAAGAGGAGTGGTTGTCCAAAGTAGTGGAGAAATGATGGAGAAGAGCTCTCAAACTCATCATGAGAGTTTTTGGTCACTTGGCTATAAAAGAGGCAAGGGAGGACACTCAAGAATTGAGGAAGAAGGCATGGAAGCCCCCTTGTAGCTACTTCATTTGTTTTGAGTCATTTCGTTCAGTTTACTCTCATAGAGTATGTCTAGCCGCACACCCATTTTTGGGTAGTCTACTTGTGAGAGTCATATCTCTCAATATATGTATCCAACTTTAGTGTTTAAACATTCGTTGGAAAGCTTATCTCAAGTACGTCCTCTGTGTAAAATAGTTTTATGAAATTCTTTATGCTTTGTGAGTTATTCAGGTTTTAGTGAAGTCTAGTTTTCAGCCTAATTGAGTGGACAGGTAGTCTGTTTTGAATCAAATAGTTGCCAACCCAAATCTACTCCAAATTGAGTGTTTGATATCTCATTTGAAAGCTCTAGGTGTCTAGTTTGAGTGACCAAAGTTTCAAGTTCATTGGATATTTCAATTGATACCAGTTTTCATTTGAAGGTTCTACCATTGGCAAGAGTCTTGATCCTGAGAAGGTCTTCTACACTTTCCGCTGCGATTAGGAGAGGAATTCTCCAACAATTGGTATCAGAGCATTGGAGTTTGAAGATTCAAAGCATTGGAACTGAACTGAAGCAAAGGAGAAGCTACAAATCAAGGGGGAGCTTCGTGAAGTCAAGAAAGAGCGCCACAACATACTTGAGGTAAACTTCAATCTTGGAAGTTTTCAATGGCTGATTTAGGACAACAAGTTGAGAAGTTAGACAAAGATAATTTTCAGTCTTGGAGGTATAGAATGATAAATTATCTCAAAGGTAAAAAGAAGATTGCGAAGATGATGGAGGTGCTGTCCAAGAAGAATTTCAGCAAACAAGCACTCAAATGTCAGGTCCAGAAGCTTCTACATCACTTGGAGAAAGCTCAACATGGAAGGGGAGGCTAAGGAGTCATTCCTCATCACCAACATCAGCTTATGAAAGATCTAAAGCTGAAAGTGCTACCCAAAATAGTGATTTGAATGCAAGTGAAGAAGAGTATGAAGAAGTGATCACACCGAAGGTAAAGTTGAACCGGTTGAAGAAGAAATGTTCAAAAGGAAATGAAAGGAGGTCTTCAAGAGCAAGGTATCCAATTGAAAGGTTGAGCTATGATAGTTTTATTGCAAAGCATTTTGCATATATGACACAGGTGGTCAAAGACAAAGAACCGGATGCATATGAAGAAGCATGTACACAAAAAGAATGGCAAGAAGCTATGCAAGAAGAGATGAAAGCTCTCAAGGACAATCACACATGGGAGTTAGTTCCAAAGGCTGAAGGTATGAAGATTGTTCCAAATAAATGGGTGTTTAAAATAAAGAGAAATGCTGATGGTTCTCTAGCAAGGCATAAAGCTAGACTAGTAGCAAAAGGATTCAAGCAAACTCACGGCATCGATTATGAAGAAACTTCCAGCCCGGTTGCAAAGATGGGAACAATTAGAACCTTGATTGCAGTGAGTGCAGCAAGGAGATGGCCATTGTACCAACTTGACATAAAAAATGCTTTTCTCAATGGTGAACTTCAAGAAGAGGTATACATGAGTCAACCGATTGGATTTGAAGACAAAAAGCATCCAAATTTTGTTTGTAGATTGAAGAAAGCTTTGTATGGGCTGAAGCAAGCACCACGTGATTTGAATCAAAGATTGGTCGAGTACCTCACAAGGTGTGGGTATAGTCCAAGTAATGCAGATCCCTCTCTCTACATGAAGAAAGAAGGCAAGTAGGTATATATTTGCATATACGTTGATGATCTCATCATAACATGAAGTAATGTTACAGGAATACAAGAGATCAAAAGGAAACTCGGTAAAGAGTTTAAAATTTCAGATCTTGGTGAGCTGAAATACTTTTTAGGCATTGAGATAGTCTATGGGAAAGATGGAATTTACTTGATGCAAAGAAAGTACCTATTGGATGTTCTTTTCAGATTTGGAATGAGTGAATGCAAACCACTCACTCAACCTATGGACACAAATGTGAAGCTATGCTCAAATGATGGAGAGACGTTACATGATGTAACTACATACAGGAGTATTATAGGTTCATTGATCTATGCTATGATCACAAGACCAGATTTGTGTTATATTATTGGAGTTCTTTCTCAATTTATGCAAGCTCCAACAAGTGAACATTTGAATTCAGCCAAACGAGTGCTAAGATATGTGAAGCACATAGTCAATCATGCTCTGTTTTATGGATATGATGAAGAATTGCAGGTAAAAGGCTTCAGTGATGCTGATTGGGCTGGTTCGAAGGAAGACAGAAGATCCACTTCAGGTTACGTGTTCATGATAGGTAGCAAACCTATCACATGGAGCTCAAAGAAGCAACCTACTGTTGCACTATCATCTACAGAAGTTGAATATAGAGGTTTAGCCTTTGCAACTTGTGAAGCTATGTGGATTAAGAAGCTCTTGACTGATCTTGATGTGCAGGTAAAGACCATTCCAATTTATGGTGACAACATGTCAAGCATTCACTTGACAAACAATCCAATGTTTCATGCACGAAGCAAGCACATAGAAGTGCATTATCATTATGTTCGAGAAAAAGTTTTGAGCAAGGATGTGGATATAAAGTTCATTGGAACTAATGACCAGGTTGCAGACATGCTTACAAAGTCCCTAGATGCTTCTAAGCTAAAGATGTTCAAGGATGACATCAACTTACAGGATATGGCTGAAGGTGCAAGCTCACATGTGAGGTTGAGGGGGAGTGTTAAAAATAAAGAAGTAAGCTCGTATATATTTTTGCAAAAAGGATTTTCTTCAAGTAGAAGAAAAATAAGAAAATGAAAAATAGAAGCATTTACTTCAGCAAGTAGTTGAGGCCAAAAGAGAATCATTCAAAAGAGAATCAAATCCAAAAACTGAACTGTAAGAGGAGTGGTTGTCCAAAGTAGTGGAGAAAGGATGGAGAAGAGTTCTCAAACTCATCATGAGAGTTTTTGGTCACTTGGCTATAAAAGAGGCAAGGGAGGACACTCAAGAATTGAGGAAGAAGGTGTGGAAGCCCCCTTGTAGCTACTTCACTTGTTTTGAGTCATTTCGTTCAGTTTACTCTCATAGAGTATGTCCAACCGCACACCCATTTTTGGGTAGTCTACTTATGAGAGTCATATCTCTCAATATATGTATCCAATTTTAGTGTTTAAACATTCGTTGGAGAGCTTATCTTGAGTACTTCCTCTTTCTAAAACAGTTTTATGAAATTCTTTATGTTCTATGAGTTATTCAGGTTTTAGTGAAGTCTAGTTTTCAGCCTAACTGAGTGGACAGGTAATCTGTTTTGAATCAAATAGTTGCCAACCCAAATCTACTCCAAATTGGGTGTTTGATATCTCATTTGAAAGCTCTAGTGTCTAGTTTGAGTGAACAAAGTTTCAAGTTCATTGGATATTTCAGTTGGTACCAGTTTTCATTTGAAGGTTCTACTGTTGGCAAGAGTCTTGATCCTGAGAAGGTCTTCTACACTTTCCGCTGCGATTAGGAGAGGAATTCTCCAACATTACTTATACGACGATGCACCATAATGCGCTCTCCTTCTCGAGAGCTCCAGGATGATATGCTCGGAGTAGAAAACCGAGCTCCTAAGGCCGCACACAGTACTTCGCACAGATGCTGCAGAATACACAGGAAACATAGTACACAGGGAGCACGAAGACAACCTTCTTAGGTTTCACAAATGCGGTCGAACATACAGTCTATGGCTGACCAGAACACTATATGTTTTATTAAAGAACATATACAAAGAAATGTCTAGTGGCCATTTGGCCTTTCACATGGACACTAACGGTAACAATCTCCCACTAAAGGCCAATATGGCCAAAGTAACTATGGGAGAAAAAATAAAGAATGATAAAGAATACTTGAGTGTAAGTATACAAACTATACCTCCCACTTGATGGGCATGTTACACAGTAGACAAGCGACTATGTAAGATCAGGAATCAAGTAACCCCCATCAAGTGACAACAGTGTCGAAAGCTATCCTATGGTAGAGCTTTAGTCAAATCATCTGCAACATTATCTTGAGTGTGAACCTTCTCAAGAATAATGCGCTCAGCAATCTCTAATGAAGTGATACCTCACCTCAATGTGCTTGGTCTTTGCATGATAGACCAGATTCTTAGCCAAAGCAATGGCACTCTGATTATCACTGAGCAAACGAGGTACATGTTGAGGTAATAAACCCATATCACTAGCAAGACGAGAAAGCCACAACGCTTCCTTACATGCCTCACTTGCTGCAACATACTCTGCTTCTGTGGTGGAAACAATTGTAGATTTTTGAAGACGAGATCTCCAAGAGATAGCACCTCCAGCAAAATGAAAAATGTACCCTGATGTAGACTTACGATTGTCTACACAACCAACATAGTCACAATATGTGTAACCAATAATGGATGCTTTCCCTCTATCTAAGCATAGACACTTGTCCTTAGTGCCACTCAGATATCTTAAAATCATCTTGACCGCTTCCCAATGTTTCTTGCTAGGATTAGACATATATCTTCTCACAACTCCCATTGCAAATGCAATGTCTGGTCTTGTAGCTACCATAGCATACATGAGACTACCAACAATAGACTGATAGGGAATTTTGGTCATGAATTCCTTTTTCTCATCTGATTAGGGCAATCATCCTTGCTCAATTTCACATATGTGGATAAAGGTGTACTCAATGCCTTTCCACCCTGCATATTGAACCTGTGAAGTACTTTGGATATGTACTGACTTTGAGACAAGTATATGCATCTCTTACTCCTATCACGAGTAATGCACATGCCAAGGATATGTTTGGCATCCCCCAAATCCTTCATATCAAATGTGTGACTCAACTTCTTCTTGAGAATTGACAAATCATAAGAGGACTTCCCAGCAATCAACATATCATCAACATAAAGTATCAAGCATATCAAGCTGCCATCTGAGCATCTCTTTGTGTAGAGAGAATGATCCTCATTACTTCGAGAATAGCCTTGAGACTTCATAAAAGCATCAAACTTTTGGTACCATTGTCTAGGGGACTGTTTAAATCCATACAAGCTCTTCTTAAGCTTACAAACTAGACTTTCCTTGCCAGGAACTACATAACCCTCTGGTTGTTCCATATAGATCTCATCTGTAAGATCTCCATGCAAGAAAGCAGTTTCCACATCCATTTGGACTAGCTCTAAGTCCTCCATTGCAATGAATCCAAGCAACATGCGCAGGGTAGTCATCTTGACCACTGGAGAGAAGATTTCCTCGAAATCAACACCATGTTGTTGCTTAAAACCCTTTGCAACAAGTCATGCTTTATACTTTGGAGAAGCACTATCTGATGTGAATTTCAACTTATATACCCATTTACATGGTAAAGCTTTCCTGCCATTTAGCAAAGGTACTAAATCCCAAGTACCATTCTTGTGAATAGAATCCAACTCACTCTTCATGGCACGCTCCCACTTGATATGATCCTCTATTTGTATAACCTCTTTGTAGCAAGAAGGCTCACCGGCATCTGTTAGCATAACAAAATCTAAACTTGGAACATATCTATTAGGTGGATGTGAGACACATGCAGAACGTCTCAATGGTTGCTAAACAGGAACATGTGCATACTGATCTGAATGGACATTCTCTTGAACATCCCTATGTGCAGCATTTTCATGCATGCTAACGGGAGGACTAGTATCCTCAAACACCACTCTTCTCACTTCAACCTCCTTAATGGACTATTTATGCATCTTAGACTCATTGAAAATGACATCACTACTTTTGATCACTGATCGTGTTTCAGGATCCCATAAGCGATATCCAAATTGTCCTTCTCAACCATATCCAAGAAAAATGCATTTCTTTGATTTATGGTCCAACTTTTGTCTAAGATTCTTGGGTATGTGAACATATGCTTCACACCCAAAAACTCAAAGATGATCACAATATGGTGGCTTCCCTGTCCATAACTCTTGTGCCACTTTCAGATCTTTGGAGGTACTAGGTGAAAGGTTAATCACATGAACTGCAGTCAATACTGCTTCTGCCCAAAAGCCTTGTGAGAGGTTTGCATGATGCAACATAGAGAATACTCTATCTTGAATAGTTCTATTCATCCTCTCAGCTACACCATTCTGTACTGGGGTATAAGGAGCTGTAAACTCTCTACGGATCCCTCTAGACTGACAAAAAGGCTGAATTCATGTGAGGTATAATCAACCCCATTATCTGAATGTAAAGCCTTAAGCTTAGTTCCTTTTTCAGTCTCAACTGAAGCAAGCCATTTTTTGAAAGTAGGGAATACCTCATCCTTCGATTTGATATGATATACCCAAACTTTTCTAGTAGCATCATCTATGAAAGTGACAAAGTAGAGAGAACCACCTAAGGACCTAGTGGGCATGGGACCACACATATCTGTATGAACAAGATCTAAAGGATGAATTGAAGAGTCAATGTGCATTCTATGCACATTTTCTGGTTTGCTTTCCATATTGACAATGCTCACAAAATGAAAAATCGGAGAAAGATAACACAGGTAAGTAGTCAAAACGAGAAAGATTTTCCATTGCACTACAAGATATATGGCCGAAACGACCATGCCAAATACAAGCCATAGGTTGTTTAGTAACAGCTAACAAGTGTTCTTTCTGTGATACAAATAAAGGATAAAGTGAGCCAACTTTGCTTCCTTTTGCAGTAACCATATTGCCGTTTGATATGCAAAAGGACTGAGCATAGAAGACCACCTTGTAACCAAGGTCAGAAGTTGACCAACTGACATCAAACTGCATGATAACTGAGGTACATGGTGTACATTATGCATAGTAAATTTTGAACCATCAATGAACTGCACAACTACATCTCCAATCCCCACAACATCACACAGGTAAGAGTCACCAAGTCTCATGGTACCAAGAGACTTTGCTGCATAATTAGAGAACCATTCTTTGTGTGGTGTCACATGGAAAGAAGCACCAGAATCTAGCAGCCATGTGTGGGAAAGAGAATCAGCCATAAGTGCCTCAGATGGCACAGTACTATCAAGTGTCAAACATCAGCATCATCAGAAATAGCATTAATTTCCTCAATCTTCACAGTCGAAGTAGATGGTGCAGGTAATTGTTTAACATGCCCATCAACGTTCTGTCCTTTACCTTTAGCATTCTTTAATGCATAACAATCTTTCTTCATATGTCCTTTCTTATGACAATAATGGCATTCGATATCCCTCTTCCTTGATTTACTTCTACTCTTATTTCGCTTACCATTCTTTTTCTTGTCCTTGCTCCTGCCATGTTGCTCATTCTTTCCTTAGTAAGAATCACAAACATCATATGCATCTCCACTCTGAGTGCCAAACATAGATTTTCTACGAATCTCCTCACTCAAGAGTGCTCCACATATGTCATCATAGACAAGTTTACCACCAGGTGCACTATTGCTAATAGCTGTGCAAAATGTATCCCATGATGATGGCAGGATGCATAACAACAATAATGCTTTCATTTCGTTATCCATATCCATTTTCTGAACCTATAACTGTGGGAATATAGCATCAAACTCATTTAGATGAGCAGCAACACTATCTGTGTCCTTCATACGAAGGTCATATAATTTTCTCATCAGATACACTTTATTTGATGTCGTCTCTTTTTCATATATATTGCATACCTTCTTCCAAAGCTCCTCTGCACTTTCACAGTCTAATACTATAAAGTAAACATTATCTGCCAGGTGCAAGCGAATGGTAGACCTGGCCATTTCATGTGACTCATCCCAATCATCTTCATCCATGTCAGCAGGCTTCTTTGAAATCCCATTTACTGGCTTCCATTGACTCCTTTGAATCGGCACATCTTTAATCCGATTCTTCCATAGAGCAAAGTCTGTGCCATCAAATTTTCAGATCTCAAAATGGTCTTTGCCTTGCAAGTTATAGTTCCTCTTCGGAACACTAGCACTAGACCCTGATCCACTGGATGTGCCTGAGACCTCTGACGCCATGATGGTAGAGAACTGAATGGAATGATAATGGAGCTAGAAGAGTCCGAACACTAACGAATACATGTATCAAGGAGTAAATCGACCACTGTATAGTTGAAAAAACCAAAAATCTAAAAAAAAAAATTTGCCAGAGTATCCTCTGCAAAATGAGCGTATGACCAGTGTCAAAATATCATAAAATTGCAAGTACTGACATGTTTGCCTGCATAGTGAATCACTGACTCCACTGCATATAATCAGTTACCCAATAGAAGCCAACTATGTTTATCGAGCACCTATGAACAACTATCATACATCTCCTATCGAGAGGCTGGGTTAGTCTTCCACCTGCATCACCGAAGAGACCCCAACATCTGGGTGTCTCCCAGTTAAGAAAACCTCACCACGAACCTCTTTATCAAGTGTAAAAGGCTTTATGCAAAGAACGTAACTGCTATATCAATGACCACATGGACGTACATAAGCGGTATCCACAGAAGAGTACATGATGTGTATGTGCTCAATATATGCAGTAAAATGAGACTAAAAGCCTGAATGCATAGCCCAAAAACTAGCCAATAACTCCGACAAGTGTCTGTCACCTCTGATGTTTTTGGCTCAAGAACCTGCATAAATTTGCAGTGGCTGCTCCCACCAAAATTGAAAACTTTTCCAGAAACCTGTAGTTTTGCAAGTGTGGCTGAAAAAACACAGCCCCAAAGGTTGATATTTATTGTTGGAGAAGTACAAAGAACACTCTTCTTGATGTTTGCAGACCTGTGTGAAGAGAACTATGTGCAAAAGTACTCCAAAATGGCTCCAAAAGACACCCATAAATGCTTCAAAAATAGGCTTTGAAAGCAAAGAATGAAGCTTTGAGGGACCAAAACATGTTCAAGGTAATATTTACCTTAGTCTTTCTCCTTCTTCAGATACCACAAGAGTGTAGCTTAGTGGCAAGAGATTGTCACGGTTAAGCGAGCTCAGGGGGGAATAGTACTAGGATGGGTGACCTCCCGCAAAACAAAGATTTTTGCCTTGAACTGCTCTGATACCAGTGAAGTACTTCTACGACGATGCACCACAATACGCTCTCCTTCTTGAGAGCTCCACGATGATATGCTTGGAGTAGACAACCGAGCTCCTGAGGCCGCACACAGTACTTCGCACAAATGCCGCAAAATGCACAGGAAACACAATACATAGGGAGCACGAAGACAGACTTCTTAGGTTTCACAAATGCGATCGAACATACAGTCTATGGCTGACCAGGCCACTATACGCTGCGGACATTCCAGCACAAGTTTCTTTAGCATGTTAAGGAGGATTTTATTGGTACTTTCGGCCAATCCATTCGCATGAGGATAGTAAGGGGAATTGAATTTATGGACAATCGTGAAGGTTCGGGTGAGCACTTGCATTAATGTGTTAGCAAAATGAATACCTTGATAAAAAACAATCTGCAAAGGGAGCCCATAATGAGGAAAAATATCACACATCAAACATTTAGCGACCACTGAAGCAGTTGCTGACCGTGCCCAAGCTTTGGCCCAACGAGTAGCATAGTCAGTACAGGCAAGTGTTGAGATATCCATGCTCTAGCCTTTTGTCCCACATGAAAGGGCATTCTCACTAGCTCTCATGTACTCTCTTGCAAGAACATTTATCCCACATACAAGCACATTTGCCCTCAACTCCATATAAGGAGGGCCTCACATCCCATCTCCTCATTCACTCATGCACTACCATGAGGCTCTCTCCTTGAGGTGCAAGCCCCTTGCTTCTCATGTAAGTTTCCTTTTTATAGTCTAGTTCATCTTTATTTCATTTCATCATTATGTTGTTCTTAGTGTATTTTGATCCTCCATAGATTGTTTATGGTTTGTGTTTAGCTTGACCATGTTTCACAACATGGTATCAGAGCATAGGTTCAACATAAGTTTTGTTATGAAGTTTCTTTTGAGTTCTCATCATCTATATTTGTAGTAGCATTCTTCACACTTTCTTTTGTTAAGCCCTCCTCCCTCCCTTATCTCGAGTTTTAATAAGAGTGTTGTTTAGCACTATGCCCATTGATTGTATCCTTTTTTTTAAAGCATTATCATATATACGCATATTGTTTTCCACAAGTTGCATAAGTTAGTACTTTTAAAGAGTAGCATATTTTCATATAAGTACTTTTAAAGAGTAGCATATTTTCATATTTTCATATTTTCATATTAGTACTTTTAAAGAGTAGCATATTTTCATATAAGTAATTATGCAAGTGTTGAAGAGTGCTGCATCCTTCAAGCATGCTATGGCTGGACTCGTAACTGTTGTTATGACCATTGCAAGCTTCTTCTATGCTCTTTCTTGCACACATTATTCAAGTGAAGGAGAAATATACATGAAGTAGATTCTTCCTTTGCATCTGCATCGGTTGCAACCTCATCTCCCAACAAGAATTTCATTTCTTATCTTATACTAAGTGCTTTGCACTCACTCTGTGGTCTCTGAGTATGCTAGAGGAAGCTTCATGATTCTGCAGCAAGTCTGAATCAACACCTTCTCATACTCCATTCCTTCATTGTTCTCCCTCTCCTCATCATAATGTAAGTCAGCAGTTGCGTATCCTTCATCTTCACCTTTGAATTTGGATTTCTTGGTTCGTTTTGCACACACTTGTGAAATTGTCGAGAGAGAACTGTCATATAAGCACAACAAAAGTACAAACGGGCTGATGTGATGAAGAAAATGGACTCAACCACACAGAATGGCACATCGTGGTGGCTGCACTCCATCTGTGCATTCCATGCACTTGCTAGGAGATTGTCAGAATATGTAACAGTCTGTCGAGGTTACACAAATGCACTCACCTCATCTTCTGTCACAGAGGAAGATGATATGCAACATCTGGTGTCCCTGGTTGCTCTGCTAGGCGCTCCTATAAAGTGCTGCACTTTGATGTAGTATGATGTCCGACTCCGAAAGCCTTTCTTTGCTTGTTGTCTTCACCAACGGCATCACTTGACCGATCTGCTCCTTGTATGAGAATGAGAGAGAGTGACTGAGAGAGAGATAGAAAGAAAGAACACAAAACAATTCTCGTTGTACTCGTATTCTGCTCACCTATGCATATGATGTTTTCTGGAATAGAGGGAAGCTATGTCTTGCACAACACGGAAGATGCTAAACATGCTTGCAGATTTCACACTATTCATGGGATAAGCGTTGCCTAGATTCATCGCACACAGTCATATCTTCTGACGATGCCATTAAGATTTTTTAATGCTCTCTTTGCTCCGCATAGCGACGTGAAAGTCGCACTATCTGTCATGATGTAATATACAAAGTACTGACATGACTAGTTCCTACCATTATCTTTTGTCAAACGAAAAACGTGCACTCACAGATTTTGCCGTTGGTTTTCTCTCACTAAAAGGAGAACACCTACCTTTATTTTTGGAAATCTTTTGAGCTGTCCCATACTCCCTTGAATCTATATTGCGTACGTGAGGAGCTATTCTTCATTTCATCCCTCCGCCCGTTTGTTCATATATGCGCATCCCTTGACGCCAAAAGATTAACTGTATTATTTTACTACCATAACTTTATGTACAAAGGGCTGAATGGATCTACATTGGCTTTCATAAGTATAACAAGTTGAGCTTATGGCTTATTTGTACACAATATTTTGTAAAGGATTAGACACTGCCACATCTATAAGTGGTAAGAACTTCCTTTAAAATTATCATACATTGAGCATACAAACCTTTTTTTTTCAGATATGCATATTTGACAACTCCTCAATAAGGGTCCCTCTCTTTTCACTATGGAAGACAAGCATGAATCAATCTTTAATGGCCAACACTTCCACACATGGCAAGTCAAAATGCAATACAGGATCATGAAGAAAGGCCTATGGGGTATTGCTAGTGGCAAGGAGAAGCAACCAACGTCAACGAGAGAAGGTGAAGCTAATTGGCAACTCAAAGATGAGAAAGCACTATCTATTGGTGCAGCGCTTATTGCAGAATTCGCTTACACCACAGAAACTAAGCTACAGTGATGTTAGAACACCTCTATAATAATCAATAGCTTAGCAAACTTTCTGAAACTGAAAACTTATAACTGTATCTAGTGAACACCGAAAGTTCACTTTACAGAAAGCTTCACGTTTCCTTCAAGCTTCAACTCTGAACTGATTTACTTCAGTCTTTACACTACTGTACTAGCTTACAGTTAAACATCTTTGCGACACTTAACTTTGTCAAAACTGTGTTTTGAACTCACCAAAATTTCACCAGAACTTCACCGGACTGTTACCAGAATGTCACCGTAATTGTACCGGAATACTACCGGAATCAACTGCAATTTTGTTTGTAGTTACTTCAAATGTGTATACATGAAGTAAGGAAGTGATACCTGAACTTCCTTCACTGAATGAACTCTATCTGAAGTTTAAAGAAAAACTTCACCAGTTCTGGATGCCTTTTTCGGTCAGACTTTGTACTGTGTGTACATGTCAATTTCACCGAAATCTTTGATCAACTTATAGTTGAGACTCTTAGCTTCAAGATAAGCTATCTCTCATGAAAAACTTTACACTATGTTGCAAGATCTGTCTTACAAAAGTACCGGAAAACGTTTACTGAGAAAACTGTAACTGTTAACTAACTTTTCACAGTAACATGAAATCTCTCAGATTTCTTCACATACGAAGAATGCGCTCAAATTCTTCCATATGAACATGTGTTTTCTATTAGAGAAGATGTGTACAAAAATGACTTGGCCTCACTTCGCTCATAGTCATGAGAACTCTCTTATACTGAGTAGTTTCTCCTTACCATCTCTCTTAGATGAATACCTGACATTTCAGGTTTTGTTATTCATCTCTACATACGCAATCTTTGGTGTCTTCTATATCTCTATATCTACTACACGTGCACACACGCACTCACTCTCATTTTCCGACTCTATGCTCTCTCTCTTATATACATTTTGATCCGAGATTCAAACTCTAATTCTGGAAGTTTCTACACTATATATTACAGACGTGAATTTTTCCCTTCACTAAGGCTTGATTTCTGAATGCTTTGTTTCTTCTTTTTCTTCGTCTTTATGTCGTTTTAGTGAGTGAATCTCCAACAGCTCCCCCTCAATCACTAATTTGCATCTTCCGGTCTTCATATATCCTTCTTGTTGATATATTTAGGTAGTGATGTGTGTGAACACTCTAGGACCGCCGGGGCACTTTTTTCCCTCTTTAGGAGGTTTTTTTCCCTCGGCTTGTATATACGCCTATTGCCCTAATGGGCTATTTATCTTTGTACATTCTCTAGTAATACATTCAGTCTTGTGTGTTGTGCTCCAAGCTTCTTCTTCTTCCTTGTGTTGTTCGCGTGCTTCCGCAGACGTCTGTCTCCAACAATTGGTATCAAAGCAGGTCGTCGCTTCTTCTAGGGCGCCGTCGACACTCCTCCGTTTGCAGTCTCAGATTCGCACGAAATTTGGTGAGCATACTCAAGGTGTTTCCGAGAACCTTTTGGCGCTTGTGCAGGCTATTTTGTCCTTTTGTGCCAAAGGTATATACCAGTTTCTGTTCGCTAGTTTAAGCGTCTCGAAGTCTGCTACAGGTCTAGCAGAACTCGTCTGGGCAGTTCTGTTCAACTTTTTGAGAACAATCAATTTTCTGCATCAAGGTATTTTAGTCACCGGCCATGGCTGAAAGCAGTGATGTATTCCGTATGTTGGCTGTTGAGGATAAGTTGGATGGTACCAACTACCCATTATGGGCTTATATGATGCGACATGTACTGGTTGCAAAAGGATTGTGGAACATTGTGCAGGGTGTTGAAAGACGTCCTGTTACACCTGTAACGACAGGTACTGCAAATACAGGTGTTGGAGCTGATGAAGATGGTGTCGAAGATGATATTCCGTAGATTCCTGTTCGTGCTGCTGTTTCTGTTGCACCTACTACAGAGCAGATTCGTTGGGATGGCAAAGATGCCCAGGCACATGCATTGATAGCCTTGTCTGTCAAACGTGCCATTATTCCTCACATTCGCTCTTGCAGAATAGCAAAGGATGCTTGGGATACACTTACCACTTTGTACCAGGCTAGGAATGAGGCTCGTGTTGCTTACCTCCGAAAATAGTTGGAGAGTGAGCACATGAATGAAGGTGATTCTATGGACATTTTTCTTACAAAGATCAAAGACCTGAAGGAACAATTGATTTCTGCTGATGAGGTTATACCAGATAGCTCACTTGTGCAGACCGTTCTGAATGGTCTTCCTGATTCATATCAGAGTTTTGCCTCTACTCTTCGGTTGATGATGAAAGGCAATCCAAATGCCTTGTCATTTGAGGAATTAGTCTCTGTTCTGTTGCAGGAAGATCAGTCTAGGCAGAACAGGTCCATTATGCGTGTTGCAGATCAAGCTTTCCTTGCTAGTCAAAAGGGCAAAGGAAAATGGAGCTCTTCTACTAGTAAGCAGAAATCTCCAAATGCTGCACAATCGAAGAACCAGGATAAAGATGAAAAGAAATAAGAAAGCAGAAATTGTTCTGCAAGTACTGTAAAGGAAATGATCATATTATAAAGAACTGTCAAAAACTGGCTGCTAAAGAGGCAAAGAAGAAAGAGGCTGGAATGGTTGTTGCAGAGGCCTCTACACCAAAAACAGAGTATGCAAATCTTGTGCAGGAAGAAGAATGGGTGTTTACTACTGTCTGCAGTTTTGACCCATCTTCTCATGATCAGTGCATGTCTGCAGTAGACTCAGATGTTTGGTACTTTGACAGTGGGGCGACCAAACATATTACCTCGCAGCGCAGTTTCTTCTCTTCACTCGAGCCTGCCCCTACAGGGAATACTGTCACATGCGCCAATAACTCCTCTTATCCTGTTATGGGAGTTGGTAAGATCATTCTGACTACTGCTGATGGTAGTTCTTTCACTTTGTCAGATGCTTTATTTGTGCCAGGGATCAAAAAGAACTTGTTATCAGTTTCTGCATTAGCCAAGATGAGCTTGGTTGTGAAATTCGTTGATGATAGGTGTACAGTCCATGATCTCTCAAATGGCGATGTGATTATTGCTTCTGTCATTTTATGTCGTGGGCTGTATAAGCTCATAGACTATGAAAGATCTGTGAATGATTCGGCATGTGCAGTTCATGATTCTCAGGCTATGTCAGATGCAAAGCTTTGGCATGCACGATTTGGTCATCTGAATTTTGCTAGTTTGTTACGCCTGCAGAAATCTGAAATGGTGTCCTCTTTGCCCAAACTTGAGGCACCTGGAAAACATGTTTATGAAGGCTGTATTTTGGGCAAAATGCAGCGTTCTTCCTTTCCAAAAGATGGTTCAGTTCGGGCTACGCAGAAATTGCAGCTTGTACATAGTGATGTCTGTGGTCCTATGCAGACACCCTCTTTTGGAAATTACCTTTACTTCGTGACTTTCATTGATGATTTTTCCAGGCATGCATGGGTATATCCACTCAAAGCAAAGTCCGAAGTGTTCATGTGCTTCAAACAGTTTTTGGTTTTGGCTGAAAATCTGTCAGCATGTAAAATGGGCACCCTCCGTTCTGATCGAGGGGGGGAATATATGTCTTCAGATTTTAATGCATTTCTGGCTGAACGTGGGATAAAACACCAGTGTACAGTGCCGTATACACCTCAACAGAATGGAGTTGCTGAACGAAAGAACAGGTCACTCATGGAGATGGCGAGGTGCATGGTCAAAAGTCAGGCTTGAGGCTGTCATGTGTGCAGCATATGTACTGAACAGGTGTCCCACTAAAGCGTTGCAGTCTATCACTCCATATGAGGCTTGGCATGACCGCAAGCCATCTGTTGCTCATCTGCATGTTTTTGGTTGTTTGGCATATGCATTAGTGCCTGAAAATTGGATGATAAGGCAGTAAAATGTATTTTTGTTGGGTACAGTTCTAAAAGTAAAGGCTATCGTCTGTATCATCCACAGACTAAATGCATTCTGGTTAGCCGTGATGTTGTCTTTGTGGAAGATGCTATTCAACCATTGCTTTCATGTACTAAGGAGACATCTGTTAGGTCCAAAGACATGTATGATACTTTGATGCCTCTTTTTACAGGTGGACAGGCTAGTGCTGGTCCTAATGAGGCAACTTCTCAACCTTTGCAGGTTTCATATGATGATGCAGATCATTCCATTTCTGATGTAGATTTACATGATGCACTTGTTGATGAGAGAGCTGATATTGAGTAGGCAAAAACTATGCCAAAATGGCTGGTGCAGACTTTGCGTGACAGCAAATTAGATGCACCTTTGTCATATCGTACTCGTTCAGGCTCTCATAGTGCCTCCTTTGCATCAGATTGCTATGCTATGGCTGCATCTAGTCTCTGTGATGAGAATGAGCCTGTTTCTTTTGATGAAGCACAAAATTCAAAAAATTGGATGGCTGCTATGCAATCTGAATATGATGCTATAATGAAGAATGGTACATGGTCTTTATGTGACTTGCCTCCTGGCAAGAAGGCCATTGGCACTAAGTGGGTATACAAGCTGAAGCGTAAACCTGATGGTACAGTTGACAGGTATAAGGCTAGGCTTGTTGGAAAGGGTTATGCACAGGAAAGAGGCATTGATTTTGATGAGATCTTTGCACCTACATGCCGTATGACTACTGTTCGCAGCATTTGTGCACTTGCAGCCCATCATGGTTGGAATGTACATCAATTGGACATTAAAACAACATTTCTGAATGGTGACTTGCATGAAGAACTGTATGTTTTTCAGCCCCATGGCTTTGTGCAGAAAGGGCATGAAAACCAGGTTTGCAGGTTAAAGAAGGCATTATATGGTTTAAAGCAAGCACCACGTGCTTGGTATGAGAAGATACATGCCTATCTGATTGCACATGGTTTTGAGAATAGTCCAACTGAAAGCACCTTATATGTTAAGCGTGCTAATGATGTGCTTCTGATCATTGTTGTCTATGTTGATGACATGCTGCTCACTGGTCCTATTGAGACACATATTGCTGATTTTAAGGCTGATTTGCATGCCTCATTTGAGATGTCTGATTTGGGGCATTTGCATCACTATTTGGGCATTCAGTTTATGCATGTTGATGGTGGAATGGCTTTGTGTCAAACGAAATATATTGACACATTATTGCAGCGTTTTGGCCTTGAAGACTGTAAGCCTATTGCCACTCCTATGGAGACAGGTTTACGATTGAGTCTTCATGATGCTAGAGATGCATTTGATGCTGTTCTCTATCAGCAGGCTGTTAGATGCTTGATTTACTTATGCATTACTCGGCCAGATATTCAGTTTGCTGTCTCACAGATGAGCAGGTTTATGCGTTGCCCAGGAGTCACGCATTGGAAAGCGGTTAAGCGCATCTTTCGCTACTTGAGTGGTACTCGGCTACTTGGGTTGTTTTATCCCAAGGGGGGATGACTACCGCCAGATTTGCATGCTTTTTCTGACTCAGATTGGGCTGGTTGCTATGACACTCGTGTGTCCACCAGTGGTTTTTGCTTCATGCTTGGTAGCTCATGTATATCTTGGTTGAGCAAGAAGCAGCCTACTGTGGCCACTTCTAGTTGTGAGGCTGAGTATAGGGCAGCTTTCACAGCAACTGTTGAGTGTGTGTGGCTCAGATGCCTTATGGCTGATTTGGGTGTTGGCCAGTCTTCTGCCACCACCATCTTCACTGACAGTTAGAGTGCATTGGCAGTTGCGAGGAACCCTGTGTTCCATGCTCGCACTAAGCACATTGAGGTGCATTATCACTATGTCAGGGAGAGGTTCTCTGCTGGGGAGATCAGCTTGGCATATGTGCCCACACAGGAGAACATTGCAGACCTTTTCACGAAGGCTCTGCCTCGGGAGAAGTTTGAAGCTTTTCGCAAAGCTTTGGGCTTACTTCCTTTTGTGGAGTGATTTCCACATAGCTTGGCACTTCCTTATACATGAGTGCTAGCTCCTTGTTCACCGCATCACTCCCAGGGGGGATTTGTTGATATATTTAGGTAGTGATGTGTGTGAACACTCTAGGACCGCCGGGGCACTTTTTCCCTCTTTAGGAGGTTTTTTTCCCCCGGCTTGTATATATGCCTATTGCCCTAATGGGCTACTTATCTTTGTACATTCTCTAGTAATACATTCAGTCTTGTGTGTTGTGCTCCAAGCTTCTTCTTCTTCCTTGTGTTGTTCGCGTGCTTTCGCAGACGTCTATCTCCAACACTTCTTTTCTTTTATACCTGCCATTTCTTTGAATCTACTTGTCTTTACTGTTAGCGATTAACTTTCGCTCTGATACCACTTGTTATGGTCGATGCAGCAAAGGCCCGAACCTTGTCAAGCCTGCGGAATTTGCTGCGCCACCAAAAATTGGTTGCCAAGCTAGAGTGATATTAGAACACCTCTATAATCAGCTATAGCTTAACACGGTTTCTGTCGCTCAAACGTATAAGACTGCGTTTTGAATCTACTGGAAAATTCACTGGAACTTCACCAGACTATTACTGGACTGTCACCATAATTATACCGGAATCTTATTGGAATCAACTCCTATTCTGTTTGTAATTACTTCAAGTGAGTATACAAGAAGTAAGGAAGTGATGCGTGAACTTCCTTCACTGAGTGAACACTTTCTGAAGTTTAAGAGAAAAACTTGTCCGGTTCAAAATGTCCTTTTTTGGTTAGACTTTGTACTGTGTGTACATATCCATTTCACCGAAATCCTTAACGAGCTGATAGTAGAGATGTCTAGCTATAAGATACGCTAACTCTCATACAAAACTTGAATTTACTCTGCGAGATATACTTCGTTGTTCTACTAGAAAACACATTTTCTGAGAAAACTGTAATTGACCGAAAATGCGTTTACTAAGATAACTTTGTCCGAGACATTCGTTTGACTGAGAGAGTACCGAGGGACACGTTTACTAACGAACTGTAACTGTTAACGGTTAACAAACTTTCTATCGTAACACGAAAATACACATAGTTCTTCACATTCAAATAGTACGCGCAAACTTCCACATGAACATGTGTTTTCTATTAGAGAAGATGCGTACAAATTAGCTTGGCCTCTTCTTGCTCAAGCTATGGAAACTCTCCTATACTGAGTAGTTTCTCTTTACCATCTCTCTCAGATGAACACCTGACATTTCAGGTTTCTGTTATTCATCTGTACATACGCGATCTATGGTGTCTTCTGAAAACTTCTCACTCACTCTCTCTTCAGTCTCTATACATACACGATCTCTGGCGTCTTCTCACTTTTTCATTCTCTGTTTTCTCTTATCTCTCTGTCTCTCTCTTTGACCTCTGTATGCACTCTATTTATACTGCGTGCTCTTCTCACGCACGTTCTAGCTCGCACTTCCCTCTTTTATTCTTATGCACGTTCTCTCTGTATATACAGTTTGATTTGGTGTAACGAACTCTGATTCTGCAAGATTCTGTACTGTACATAACGGTCGTGAATTTGTCCCTTCATTAAGGCTTTTGATTTTATGAATATTTGATTCCGCTTCTCTTTATCTTCCTTTGTCTGTTTGTCAAATTCGTGAGTGATTCTTCAACATTTACTCCATCTAAGCTCTTTGTCAGAATATCTGCAATCTGATCTTTTGTAGGAGTGAATACTAATTCAATCTCCTTCTCCATTACCTTTTCCCTCATGAAATGATATCGAATTTCTATATGTTTTGTTCTTGCATGAAATACTGGATTTGCTGCAAGATACAACGAGCTCATATTATCTCCATGTATGATAGGTATACCTTGATCAATACCCATGCTTTTGAACAAGGTCTGCATCCATATCACTTCTTTAGCTGCTTCCACAAGTCCTTTATATTCTGCTTCTGTTGACGATAAAGCCACTGTATGTTGCTTCTTTGAACACCAGCTTACAAGCTTATCTCCTAGGTATATCATATACCCATGTGTTGATCTTCTTTCATCTTGACTTCCTGCCCAATCTGAGTCACTGTATGCTCTCAGCTTTATATCTGACGTATAAGGATAATATGATCCTTCCTTTATAGTTCTTTTGATATATCTAAGAACTCTCTATCCTGCAACCCAATGTTGATCTTTCGGACAATGCATAAACTATGAGAGAACTCCGACTGCATAGTTAAGATCCGGTCGTGTTAGTGTAGCGTAGATTAGGCTTCCCACTGACAACTGATATTTTCTCATATCTTTAAACTCTGCACCACTGTATTTGCTGAGTTTATGATTTGCTTCAAGCGGTGTTGAAGCTTCTCTGCAATTCTCCATATTAAACTTCTTCAGTAAGTTTAGGAGATACCTTTCTTGCGTAACATATACACCATGATCTGTGTATGTGATTTCCATTCCTAGAAAGTATGACAACTTTCCTAGGTCACTGATCTGAAATTCCTTTTCGAGTAATCTCTTTACTTCTTTAATTCCTTCATCTAAAGTACCTGTAATTATAATGTCGTCTACATAAATGCAAATGTAGATCATACCTTCTTCTGTTCTCTTGATGAGTAGACTTGCATCTGCTTTCGAACTTTGGTATCCAAGTTCATTGAGATATTTCACAAGCCTGTAATTCCAAGCTCTTGGAGCTTTCTTCAGTCCGTAAAGTGCTTTTCTTAATCTGCAAACAAAATTTGGGTATCTAGAACTTACAAACCCTTCCGGTTGTTCCATGTAGACTTCATCTGATATGTATCCATTCAGAAATGCGTTCTTTATATCTAACTGACTTAGCTTCCATCCTTTTGGTGCTGCTATAACAATTACTGCCCTTATGGTTGACATCTTTGCCACTGGACTAAACGTCTCATCGTAATCTATGCCATGCGTCTAAGCATAGCCCTTGATAACCAGTCTGGCTTTGTGTCTGGCTATCCTTCCATCTGCAAGTTTCTTAACTTTGAAAACCCATTTGTTTCCAATCACTTTCTTACCATTTGGTTTCGGAACAAGTTCCCATGTCTTGTTCTCTTCTACTGCGCTGAAATCTTCTTTCATTGCTTCTTCCCATTGCTTCTTGCCTTTAGCTTCATCATAGTTCTGAGGTTCTTCATCATCTTTGACCATATATGCATAATTTTTCTGAGTTATGTATGAAGTATCATACGAATACCTTTCTGGTTGTCTTCTATTCCTGTTTGACCTTCTTGGTTCAAACTCTTCATGTGTATCTGAATACACGTCTTCATCAAATCCCTGTTCTTCTTCATTTCTCATACCTGATCCGATTCTCCACGTACTTGCCCGCATATGATCTTCATCTCTATTTACCTGTACAATTGATTTCCCTTTCTCTTTTCTTCTTACTTCTTCTTCAAATTCTTCCGTTGTGTGATTCTGATCTGTATACCAGCTTTTCTGTTCATCAAATGTAACATCTCTGGAAACAGTAAACTGTTTTGTTAGAGGACTCCATAACCTGTAGCCCATCTGCTTTTCATCATATCCGACGAACACATATTTCTCGGCTTTTGGTTCAAGCTTATGTCTGAGTTGTGACGGTAGATAAGCGTAAGCTACTGATCCAAACACTTTGCAATGATCAAGTGTTGGCTTCTTTCCCCACTAGGCTTCATACGGGGTCATTCCATCTAATGCCGTACATGGTAATCTGTTTACCAAGTATGTAGCTGTATTTACAGCTTCAACCCAAAGATAATTTGGACAATCCTTTTCCTTTAGCATAGCTCATGCAAACTCAACTAGAGTTTGGTTCCTTCTTTCTGCTTCACCATTTTGTTGTGGTGTATACCTGGAGGTTATTTCTCTCTTAATGCCTACATTCCAAAGATAGTCATTGAACTCTCGAGAGAAGTATTCTCCCTCCATCAGACCTCACTCTCTTCAGCTTTCGTCCTGTGAGTCTTTCAGCATATGCATGAAAATTTCTGAAAGCTCCAAACACTTCTGATTTCTCTTTCAAAACATAAAGAGTTATCCACCTTGTAGCATCATCAATGAAAAGAACATAATACCTCAATCCGTTGATTGATCCTTCTTTTGTTGGACCCCATACATCTGTATGAATGAGTTCGAGTACTCCATCATGTTTGAAATCCTTTCTTCTGAAAAGGTAACCTGTGGGCTTTTCCCATCTGACATGCTTCGCACTTGTGAATCATATGTTGATTCTGTACATTTGGTAATCCCAGTACTGATTCGCTATCATAGCTTTAATTCCTTTTTCATTGAAATGACCTAATCTCTTATGCCAGAGATCAAGTTCTGTAATCACCTTCTCACCATGTGTGAGCAACGCTTGGCCAATGTTCCCTTGTACTCTTAAAGTAAAGAGTCTGCCTTCTTTCTTACCAGAGATGATTTGATTATATCCGTTCTCAGGATCTTCTACAAATACTCCTTCATTTGTAAATCTGACCTGAAAACCTTTCTCTACTATCTGTCCTATGCTAATCAAATTTTTCGGTATTGTTGGAACATACAAAAAATTGGTTAGCAAATATGCTCCACTCTTACACTTCACTTTTCCAATTGAATGTACACTATGCCTCGTATTGTCACCTGTTTGAACAGTATGACTGGAACTACCTTTTTCCAATTCTGACATCAGTTCTATATTTCTTGACAAGTGATTAGAACATCCAGAATCAATGTAAAATACCTTCAGGTCTTCGTTATCTGATGTACTGATTGAGTTCATCATCAATGATGTATGACTTTCATTCTGTGTGTCATTTGCGTAGTTGTTGTAGGTGGTGTTGTAGGATTGATTCTGTCCCCAACTTCTTGCTCCACCTCTATCGTAACCTCCTCTTTGATTTTTTCTACCTCTTTGAAAGTTACTCTGATATCTTTCGCTTCTACCTCTGTTGTTACTGTTCTGATTTTGATTTGATCCTTGTTGATTGTGCCAGCAATCATGAGCTCAATGATTACTTAGTCCAGAGATCCAGCAAGCCTTTTTGTTGTTATTCTGGCTACTTCTTCCTCTTCCAAAACCTCTTGCTCTTCCTCTGTGGGTGCCTTTACCTCTTGCATAATAAGCCTGAGAACTCGATTCTTCTTCGTCTTTTGACTTACCTTTGTCTTTCTTCTTGTCCTTCATGTACATTGCAGAACTTTGTCCTTTATCTGCATCTCCTTTCAGGTCTTGCTCATATGTGAGCATCAAACCAAGCAACTGATTTAAATCTGGTACAAAATGATTTAAAGAAAGTTCAGTTGAGAGTACGAAAGGTTTCCACCTTTCATCTCCTCTCAAACATGTTAGCAGTTGCGCTATCAATCTGTGATCTTGGACATCTTCATTTATGGATCCAAGACTATCTGCTAGATCCTTCATCTTAGTAACATAGTCACTAATGCTTTGATTCGACTTCTTTTTGAATGTTGTGAATTCGGACCATAAGCTAGCCTTCCTAGCTTTCGTAGTATTTTGGAAGTGATCTTCCAACGCACTCCATATGTCCTCCGCTTTCTCCAGGCCTCTAATGTGCGTTAGTAAATGGTCTGAAACGGTATTATAAATGTAAGCTCTTGCCGTTGCATCTTTCTTCTGCCACAGCTTCAAGGCTTCTAATTCTTCTTTTTCCGGTTGACTATCATCTTCGAAAGTCGGCTTCTTTTCTTCTCCGGTCACATACATCATTAAGTCCTTACTCATAAGTAAGGCTTCCATGCGCATTACCCATGCGGGATAATTATCTCTGTCCAATTTATCAATTTGGACATGATCTACCATGATCTTCTTATTTCTTGTTACTTCCGGTGAGAATCTTTTTGCTCTTCAGAATCTTTCTCGTTCTGGTTCCTGTTAGCTCAAGAGATGATTGGTTTTTATGCACTAATGTGTTGCTATTTAGCAGGAGAAGATGTTTGATTGCAGGTTATGGAGAATACGGGCATATTCAAGATGCAATTACTTGTGTTAAGCTGATGTAGTTTGAAGGTCCAACTTTCGGGGGAAAGAGATAGAAAGTGCTCTCTGAGTTTTCGACGGTCACAAGTTCTAAAGGGGAACTGGTATTGGGGTGGTAATGATGAGAGGGAGCAAACCTTGAACCAACTTCTAACTAAGATGGATGGCTTTGAAGGCAAAGTGTTTGTAGATTGAAGTGGAGGATTCTGAAAAATCTTTTGGGATAGAGGCCAATGGCCGATGGCTTAAAGGTAAGTTGGTGAATCCTGGGAAAACGAGTGGTGCTAGAGGCATAAGGAGGGCCCATCGGTCTTTTCTTTTTTGCCCATAGTGGTTGGGAGGAAGGGTCCCATCAAAACAGAAAAGGGGAGGGAGGCATGTTCGTCCTTATCTGCAAGGCTTGTCATTGTTCTGACGGAAGAGACAGAAAACGGGTGGGACACGCGTTTTTGCGTTGACAAAAAGGGGAAACAACTTCGAGGAAGGGGGCTGCTTCAGGAAATTTTTTGGGGGGTTGCCCGGTGTTCTGTGGGGAGTGCGCATCCTCAAGGGGGGGAAATTTTTCTTGGGAACGGCGGCTGTTGTCTCCATCCGTAGAAGGGGGAGGAGATGCTCCGGACATCTGATTTGTGGTGGCGATGTTTTTGGGAGCCTCTGACATCGCACATCTGATCTGCTTCATATACACATGATTGTTGTTGATGAAGTGAATAATTCTCATCTAGGCATTGTTCCGATTGTCTCCAACAATACTTTGGCTGGAGCAATTTCTAGAAACTGTGCTCGTTTTCTATCAAAGTACACAGTTTGTTGCTGCGAAAATGTTCTAAAAAAGGAGGCGCTAGAAGATTGATGCTGGAGAGAAGAAGTGGCACACTAACATTAATGCGGTAGGTCTCGGAAGTTGGAAAGATGCATTTTACTTGAGCAGCTCTGAGGAAATTCACGTGCTGGTGCTGAAGGAAGACAGATGTTCCTAATGCTGCTTTCGATCATTCAGTGGTGTTCGTGCTGCGGAGATAACAATAAATAGAAAAGGTTTGGATAACATAACTTCCTTTATATCAAAACTATTTCTGTTCTTGCGCTGCTATGAAATCTGTTTCCATGATTAGTACTTAGTGCACTGTATAAAAGTGGTTTCACTTTATAAAATTATATTGATACAGCCATGTGGTAATGTAAAAGCCTACTCCGATTGCTAGTTTATGATATGTGGCACATGAATATTTTGTATCGACTACAAAATGAGTTACATAACCTACAACAGGAATATGCTGGTACCTAAATAAGATATCCAACCTGAACTATGAAATACTCCAGAAACAGCAGGAGGGTGCTCATCTAAGATCGCAGCTTGTGGAGAATCCACAAGAATTGGAGAGAACACTGAGAGAAAAGAAAGCTGTATTATTAGAGGAAGAAGCATTCGGTATAAAATATGTTGGGAATTGTGAAGTATTGAAAGGAGAATTTGGTGGCATTTCGAAGGTATGCTAGCAAATGAAGATTTATCCTTTTTCTTTGGAATTTGGTGTGTACAGCATGGGTCATGTACATTATCACTGACGATGTATTGTTATGTTATTAACTTGCTCAAGTGTGAGTCATCACCCATAATCAATGTGATGTAGCATGTTTTTGAACAATAGGCGGCCTTTGTTAGCATCCCAACTTGTAACTATTTTCGGGAGTAAGTGATTAAAATCTCCAAGGATAGGAACCTTGACAACTTGAAATGCCGAAGAAAGTTCCACGAGTTTGGGTTGTGAACTAAAGCTTTGCACCTTGGTTATCTTGGCTTATTGTCAACTTTATCTGTTTGTGTGTTATTTGAGGACAATAACTTCCGTGAATTGCAATAGGAGTTTTGTTTGCATGTTATCGCATGGTTGAAGTAATTTATTCATAGATCATGAGATGGTATGATATCACTTTGCTGATGCATAGCCTGTGTTCAGGATGATATATCATGTTGAGAAACAATGAGCATTCCTTAATGGCAGTCTTGTCTGGTTGTTGCCATATAGAGAAGAAAATAATTCAAATGCTTACAGACATGAAGCTTCTCAGCTTGAAATATCAAACACGACTCCACAGTTTCTAACTCATTGATCGAAGTTTTGTTCTTATGGCTGCTGGAGTTTCCTTTGATTAACAATTTCTGTGGGCAATGATGCTGAAAAGACCCTCTCGAAATTACAAGTAGCACTTCAATCTGTTGAAGATCAGTCAAGCAATTGTGACGTAGACAACATTTTGAAAGAAAGAAAAGCAACACATAAAGATTTTGCGAAAAAAGAATGGGCTCTTGATGTTCAGGAGGGAGAGCTTAAATGGGGGGGGTGGATGGTGAGTGTTTGAGTGGGTTTGAATGTGAGTGCATGTTTGTATGGGTATGTGAGCATACGGGTATATGTGTGAACTCGGGAAAGAGGTGAACAAGGATGAAGATAAGTGTGTGTGTGTGAGCGAGTGTGGAAAAGAGAGAGAGAAAGAGAGAGAAAGAGAGGCTAAGAGAGGTTAAGGGAAAAGAGGGGAATCGGGAATTAAGTAGCACATGAGCATGTGAGCAAGAAAGTACTTGGGAATACATTCACATACAAATTAGTGATTTGAAGGAAGGTAATTGAAGTAATTTTGGGAAGTGGGAGCAAAACACAAGCGCGTAGATGCAATTTCCCTTGGGCTTAGAGCCTAATCATTTTGGTGCGTCTATCGGGAAGCATATGAGCTAGTCATATACAAAGGAAGTATCCATTTTGGGATAATTATGGGCTCCAGGTGATCCAATTGGACCGATTCCGAGGGGTTTGAACAACATGAAGTCTCGTATAATCACTTTTTCCTTGGGCATTAGAACTAATCATTTCGGTGCATCTGCCGAGAAGCATATGAGCTAGTCATATACAAAGGAAGTATCCATTTTGGGATAATTATGGGCTCCAGGTGATCCAATTGGACCGATTCCGAGGGGTTGAACAACATAAAGTCTCGTATAATCACTTTTTCCTTGGGCATTAGAACTAATCATTTTGGTGCATCTGTCGGGAAGCATATGAGCTAGTCATATACAAAGGAAGTATCCATTTTGGGATAATTATGGGCTCCAGGTGATCCAATTGGACCGATTCCGAGGGGTTTGAACAACATAAAGTCTCGTATAATCACTTTCTCCTTGGGCATTAGAACTAATCAGTTCCACTGTTGTGGTTAACCTGCTCTGCGATACCAATTTTGGTATGCTGGCTCTGATATCAATTATGATGAATAACCAAAGCTCTGATACCACTTGTTAGCGATTAACTTTTGCTCTGATACCACTTGTTATGGTCGACGCGACAAAGGCCCGAACCTTGTCAAGCCTGCAGAATTTCTGCACCACCGAAAATTGGTTGCCAAGCTAGAGTGATATTAGAACACCTCTATAATCAACAGTAGCTTAGCACGGTTTCTGTCGCTCAAACGTATAAGACTGCGTTTTGAATCTACTGGAAAATTCACTGTAACTTCACGGTACTGTTACTGGACTGTCACCGTAATTATACCGGAATCTTACCGGAATCAACTCCTATTTTGTTTGTAATTACTTCAAGTGAGTATACAAGAAGTAAGGAAGTGATGCGTGAACTTCCTTCACTGAGTGAACACTTTCTGAAGTTTAAGAGAAAAACTTCTCTAGTTCAGAATGTCCTTTTTCGGTTAGACTTTGTACTGTGTGTATATATCCATTTCATCGAAATCCTTAACGAACTGATAGTAGTGATGGCTAGCTATAAGATAAGCTAACTCTCATACAAAACTTTAATTTACTCTGCGAGATATACTTCGTTGTTCTACCGGAAAACACGTTTTCTAAGAAAATTGTAATTGACCGAAAATGCGTTTACTGAGATAACTTTGTTCGAGACATTCGTTTGACTGAGAGAGTACCGAGGGACACGTTTACTAACGAACTATAACTGTTAACGGTTAACAAACTTTCTATCGTAAAACGAAAATACACAGAGTTCTTCACATTCAAACAGTACGCGCAAACTTCCACATGAACATCACTTCCCTCTTTTATTCTTATGCACGTTCTCTTTGTATATACAGTTTGATTCGGTGTAACGAACTCTGTTTCTGCAAGATTCTGTACTGTACATAACGGTCGTGAATTTGTCCCTTCATTAAGGCTTTTGATTTTATGAATATTTGATTCCGCTTCTCTTTATCTTCCTTTGTCTGTTTGTCAAATTCGTGAGTGATTCTTCAACATTTACTCCATCTAAGCTCTTTGTCAAAATATCTGCAATCTGATCTTTTGTAGGAGTGAATACTAATTCAATCTCCTTCTCCATTACCTTTTCCCTCATGAAATGATATCGAATTTCTATATGTTTTGTTCTTGCATGAAATACTGGATTTGCTGCAAGATACAACGAGCTCATATTATCTCCATGTATGATAGGTATACCTTGATCAATACCCATGCTTTTGAACAAGGTCTGCATCCATATCACTTCTTTAGCTGCTTCCACAAGTCCTTTATATTCTGCTTCTGTTGACGATAAAGCCACTGTATGTTGCTTCTTTGAACACCAACTTACAAGCTTATCTCCTAGGTATATCATATACCCATGTGTTGATCTTCTGTCATCTTGACTTCTTGCCCAATCTGAGTCACTGTATGCTCTCAGCTTTATATCTGACGTATAAGGATAATATAATCCTTCCTTTATAGTTCTTTTGATATATCTAAGAACTCTTTGTCCTGCAACCCAATGTTGATCCTTCGGACAATGCATGAACTGTGAGAGAACTCCCACTGCATAACTGAGATCCAGTCTTGTTAGTGTAGCATAAATTAAGCTTCCCACTAACGACTGATACTTCCTCATATCTTTAAACTCTCCACCACCATATTTGCTGAGTTTATGATTTACTTCAAGCGGTGTTGAAGCTTCTCTGCAATTCTCCATGTTAAACTTCTTTAGTAAGTTTAGGAGATACCTTTCTTGCAAAACATATATACCATGATCTGTATATGTAACTTCCATTCCAAGAAAGTATGATAACTTTCCTAGATCACTGATCTTGAACTCTTTTTCAAGCAATCTCTTTACCTCTTTGATTCCTTCATCTGAGGTTCCTGTGATTATTATGTCATCTACATAAACACAAATGTAGATCATACCTTCATCTGTTTTCTTGATCAGTAGACTTGCATCTGCCTTTGAGCTTTGGTATCCAAGGTCATTGAGATACTTCACAAGTCTGTAATTCCAAGCTCTTGGAGCTTGTTTCAGTCCATAGAGAGCTCTTCTTAACCTGCAAACATGATTTGGGTAACTGGAACTTACGAACCCTTCAGGTTGTTCCATGTAAACTTCATCTGATATGTATCCATTCAGTAACGCATTCTTGATATCTAGTTGACTTAGCTTCCATCCTTTTGATGTTGCTATAGCAATCAATGTCCTTATGGTTGACATCTTTGCCACCGGACTAAACGTCTCATCATAATCTATGCCATATGTCTGAGCATAACCTTTGACTACTAGTCTAGCTTTGTATCTGGCTATCCTTCCATTTGCAAGCTTCTTGACTTTGTAAACCCATTTATTTCCAATCACTTTCTTACCATTTGGTTTTGGAACAAGTTCCCAAGTCTTGTTCTCCTCTAGTGCATTATACTCTTCCTTCATTGCTTCTTCCCATTGTTTCTTACCTTTTGCTTCACCATAACTCTGAGGTTCTTCATCTTCCTTTACTAAGTAAGCATAGTTTTTCTGAGTCAAATACGAAGTATCATAGGAATACCTTGTTGGTTGTTTCCTAACTCTATTTGACCTTCTTGGTTCAAACTCTTCATGTGTATCTGAATACACATCTTCATCAAATCTTGATCCATCTTCATTTCTCATGCCTGATCCGATCCTGGACGTACTTGCCTGCATATGATCTTCATCTCCATTCACCTACATCTGTGATTTACCTTTTTCATTCCTTCTTATCTCTTCTTCAAGTGTTTCAACACTATGCTCTTTATCTGTATACCAGCTTTTTCCTTCATCAAACGTCACATCTCTGGAAATAGTAAATTGTTTGGTTAGAGGACTCCATAACCTGTAACCCATCTGCTTTTCATCATATCCGATGAACATATATTTTTCAGCTTTTGGTTCAAGCTTATGTCTTAATTGTGATGGTACATAAGCATAAGCAACTGATCCAAACACTTTACAATGATCAAGTGTTGGTTTCTTGCCCCACCAAGCTTCATAAGGGGTCATCCCATTTAAAGTTGTACATGGTAATCTGTTTACCAGATATGTTGCTGTATTTACAGCCTCAACCCAAAGATAATCTGGACAAATCTTCTCCTTTAGCATCGCTCTTGCAAACTCAACTAGAGTTCGGTTTCTTCTTTCTGCTACTCCATTTTGTTGCGGTGTATACCTGCAAGTTATTTCCCTTTTGATACCTGCATTCCACAGATAATCATTGAACTCTCGAGAAAAATATTCTCCTCCTCCATCAGACCTTAGTCTTTTGAGTTTCTATCCCGTAAGTCTTTCAGCATATGCATGAAAATGTGTGAAAGCTCCAAACACTTCTGATTTCTCTTTCAAAACATAAAGAGTTATCCATCTTGTTGCATAATCAATAAACAAAACATAATACCTTGATCCGCTAATAGATCCTTCTTTTGTTGGCCCCTATACGTTTGTATGTATGAGTTCTAGCACACCATCATGTTTGTAACCATTTTTCTGAAATGGTAACTTGTGGGCTTTTCCCATCTGACAGGCTTCACATTTGTGAATCATATGTTGGTTCTTCATATTTGGTAATCCTCTCACGGATTGTTTCTCCACCATAGTTTTGATTCCTGTTGCATTAAAATATCCTAACCTCTTATGCCAGAGGTCTAACTCTGTAAATACCTCATCACCATGTGTGATCAAGGCTTGACCAACATTCCCTTGTACTTTCAGAGTAAAAAGTCTACCTTCATTTTTACCATGGACAATTTGTTTGTATCCATTCTCTCGATCTTCAACAAATACTCCTTCATTTGTAAACCTGACTTGAAAACCTTTTTCTACTATCTGACCCACACTGATCAGATTCTTCAGGATTGTTGGAACATACAAAACATTTGTTAGTAGGTCAGCTCCATTCTTACACTTTACCTTTCCAATTGACCTTACATTATGTTTTGTGTTATCACCAGTCTGTACTGTATGATTTGAAATACCTCCTTCTAATTCTGATAACAATTCTATATTTCTTGACAAATGATTTGAACAACCAGAGTCAATATAGAATACCTTGAGGTCTTCATTTTCTGATGTACTTATCGAGTTCATCATCAACGTCGTATGATCATCATTCTGTGTATCATTCGCATAGTTGTAGTAGGTAGTGTTGTGAGACTGATTCTGTCCCCAACCTCTTGCTCCACCTCTATCATATCTGCCTCTTTGGCTTTGTCTTCCTCTTTGATATCTTCCGCTTCTGCCTCTACTGTTATTGTTCTGATTCTGGTTTGATCCTTGTGAATTATGCCAGCAATCATGAGCCAAATGATTGCTTAATCCACAGATCCAGCAAGCTTTCTTGTTACCTTTTCCTTTTGTATTACTTCTACTTTTATTTCTGACATTACCTCGTCCTCTTGCATAATTTGCTTGAGTAGTCACTTCTTCTTCATCTTTTTCTTTACCTTTATCACCTTTCTTCTTATTCTTTGCGTACATAGCTGAACTATGTCCTTTTTCTCCATCTGTCTTCAAATCTTGCTCAAATGTTAGCATTAGTCCAAGCAATTGATTTAAATCTGGTACAAAATGATTTAAAGACAGTTTAGTTGAGAGTACAAAAGGTTTCCACCTTCCATCTCCTCTCAAACCTGTAAGCACTTGCGCTATTAACCTGTGGTCTTCGATATCTTCACCAATCGATCCAAGACTATCTGCCCAGTCCTTCATCTTAGTGACATAATCACTAATGCTTTGACTTTGCTTTTTCTTGAACGTTGTAAACTCCGACCATAAGCTAGCCTTTCTAGCTTTCGTAGTATTTTGGAAGTGATCTTCCAACGCTCTCCATATATCTTCTGCTTTCTCCAGACCTCTAATGTGTGGTAGTAGATGATCTGTAACAGTATTATAGATATATGCTCTTGCCGTTGCATCTTTCTTCTGCCACAGCTTCAAGGCTTCTAATTCTTCTTTCTTCGGTTGACTATCATCTTCGAAAGTTGGCTTCTTTTCTTCTCCTGTCACATATATCATTAAGTCCTTACTCATAAGTAAGGCTTCCATGCGCATTACCCATGTCGGATAATTATCTCTGTCCAATTTATCAATTGAGATATGATCTTCCATGATCTTCTTGTTTCTGTTACTGCCGATGAGTGTAATGTTAAAAGGTTTTACCTTTTACAAACCTTTAGCCTTGAGAATTACTTCGGAACGTTTCTTGATGCCATTTGTTGTTGATCACCTCAGCTTACACCTTCCTTTATGAGAATTCTTCAAATTCTCTTTCCGTTTCTTATTCTGAGAAACCTTTTCTGCTCTTCAGAACCTTTTCTGTTCTGGTACCACTTGTGGATCTTACCACTCTGATATCACTGTTGATTAACCTACTCTGATACCACTTCTTGGATCTCACGGCTCTGATACCACTGTTGGTGCAGCGCTTATTGTGGAATTTGCTTACACCACAGAAACTAAGCTAGAGTGATGTTAGAACACCTCTATAATCATCAGTAGCTTAGCAAACTTTCTGAAACTGAAAACTTATAACTGTATCTAGTGAACACCGAAAATTCACTTTACAGAAAGCTTCACGTTTCCTTCAAGCTTCAACTCTGAACTGATTTACTTCAGTCTTTACACTACTGTACTAGCTTACAGTTAAACAATCTTTGCGTCACTTAACTTTGTCAAAATTGTGTTTTGAACTCACCAAAATTTCACTGGAACTTCACCGGACTGTTACCGGAATGTCACCGTAATTATACAAAAATACTACCGGAATCAACTGCAATTTTGTTTGTAGTTACTTCAAATGTGTATACATGAAGTAAGGAAGTGATACCTGAACTTCCTTCACTGAATGAACTCTATCTGAAGTTTAAAGAAAAACTTCACCAGTTCTGGATGCCTTTTTCGGTCAGACTTTGTACTGTGTGTACATGTCAATTTCACCGAAATCTTTGATCAACTTATAGTTGAGACTCCTAGCTTCAAGATAAGCTATCTCTCATGAAAAACTTTACACTATGTTGCAAGATCTGTCTTACAAAAGTACCGGAAAACGTTTACTGAGAAAAATGTAACTGTTAACTAACTTTTCACAGTAACATGAAATCTCTCATATTTTCTTCACATACGAAGAATGCGCTCAAATTCTTCCATATGAACATGTGTTTTCTATTAGAGAAGATGTGTACAAAAATGACTCGGCCTCACTTCGCTCATAGTCATGAGAACTCTCCTATACTGAGTAGTTTCTCCTTACCATCTCTCTTAGATGAATACCCGACATTTCAGGTTTTGTTATTCATCTCTACATACACAATCTTTGGCGTCTTCTATATCTCTATATCTACTACACGTGCACACACTTGCACTCACTCTCATTTTCCGATTCTATGCTCTCTCTCTTATATACATTTTGATCCGAGATTCAAACTCTAATTCTGGAAGTTTCTACACTGTATATTACAGACGTGAATTTGTCCCTTCACTAAGGCTTGATTTTCTGAATGCTTTGTTTCTTCTTTTTCTTCGTCTTTATGTTGTTATGCATAATTAGTGAGTGAATCTCCAACACTATCCACCATTGCACTTGGCTTAAGTGATCAATATGTGCATCACATCGATGAGAAGGGCACCGCTTATGATGCATGGACAAAACTAGATCATCTTTTTGGTTCTAAGGCTAAATCTTTAAAAATCACACTCCTTATGAACTTGTTTGATCTCAAAATGGAGCCCAATTCCACTCTTGCTTCACATCTCAACAACTTCAAGAGCATGTGTACTCAACTTATGGACATTGAAAAGAAACTTGATGAAGATGTACTCATTGCATTACTTCTACGAAGTCTTCCCTAGGAATCATATGGCCACATTATCACCACACTTCGGCTTCTTCCACAAGCAAACCTCAACAATGTTGAAGCTTCTCTACTTGATGAAGAAAAGAACCTTCAAAACCACAACCCCTCTCAAGAGAAATCTCTTTTCAACAAGAAGGAACCTCTTCCTACAAAGTACAAACCATGTCGCTTCTGCAAGAAAACCAATCATCTTGAGGAGAAATGCAACTACAAACCCAAGAGATATGCCAACATCAGTGAGGAACGGAGTGATGACGAGAAAGATGAATCACCCAAAGCAACTATTTGTAAAGAGGATCTCTTTTAAAGCATCTCATCAAAATTACCTACCTCATGTTGTAAACCCTTCTATATGTCTTGGGATTTCATATGTCCCAAGATCCCAGATATGCCATATGTCCCCCACTTGGATGCCATATGTCCAAGTAATTTCTAAGGATCCCATATGTCCTTAGAACCTAAAAGCCAAATGGACTAAGTGATCCCATATGTCATTAGTCCCCATATTAAAAACAAAAGGGTCATCACATGGAGGGGGGGGTGTTGAGATATGCATGCTCTACCCTTTTGTCCCACATGAAAGGGCATTCTCACTAGCTCTCATGTACTCTCTTGCAAGACCATTTATCCCACATACAAGCACATTTTCCCTCAACTCCGTATAAGGAGGGCCTCACATCCCATCTCCTGATTCACTCCTGCACTACCATGAGGCTCTCTCCTTGAGGTGTAAGCCCCTTGCTTCTCATGTAAGTTTCCTTTTTATAGTCTAGTTCATCTTTATTTCATTTCATCATTATGTTGTTCTTAGTGTATTTTGATCCTCCATAGATTGTTTATGGTTTGTGTTTAGCTTGACCATGTTTCACAATAGTAAGAATATATCGATGATTGGTGACCATAGCAGGAGGCATAATGGGACCAATAAAAGCCAATCCCCACTTTTGAAAAGGCTCAAGAGGAAGGACATGCTGAAGCAGAAAATGATGCCATTGTAAAGGGTTTCCAGATCGTTGGCAAGCATCACACTGTTGGACATAAGTAGCAATATCGCAATGCATAGTGGGCCACCATAATCCACTATGCAGAATTTTCCGGTATGTAAGATCTACCGAAAAATGGCCACCAAATGAAGCAGAATGAGCCATTATAATTACAGAAGAAACTTCATGCGGTGGGATACATCATAAAAGCATGCTAGATGGGTCCATATAATACAATTGTCCCCCAATTATGCGAAATCGATGACTATACATGGCCAATTTATGGCGAGAAGACGTTGAAGTATTATTTTGGGGACATCCAATGGTTAGAAAAATCATAATGGTATCATAGTATGAAGGTGCCACAAGTAGCACCTGGGAATTATCTTGACCCGAATTAGTCACATAAATGGCTGGAGTGGTATCATCAATACCACTAGGGAGCTCACCAAAATCAAGTTGAAATAGGAAATCAGCGAGAGCATGCACTGATCCCTGGTGATGTACAACCTCATAATCAAATTCTTGTAGTAGCAACACTCACCGATCTAATATGCCCCCTAAATGTTTCTCGTGTACAAGATATACCAGAGTAGCATGATCCACATGGAAGGTAAATGTGCATCCCAACAAATAGTGCCAGAATTTTTTCATCGAATGAACGACACCAAGGCATTCGCGTTCAGTCACAGAATAATTCCGTTCAGCAGCAACTAATCATCGATTGGCATAATAAATAGGGCGAAACCACTTGTCCTATTGGTGCATTAACACATTGCCTATGGCAATATTGTTAAAAAATCAAGCCACAAATTCGTGGGCAAACTAATTTGTACAAGTGGACCAATGTATGAAGGCCTCAAGTCACGAGATTTCCCCAAAAGGAATCACTCAACAACTCCCCAAATCATTCCAATCAATTCCTCTAACTTAGAGAGGAGCAATTTTAGGAAAAGAGGTTCCTAGATTGTAGGAGTCTACTTGCTCTATTTAAAATAGGCTTGGATCACGAATTTTTGTGTGATCCCGTGTGTTTCTTTGGTGTATTGGAGTGTTCTTAGAGTGCTGGAACTCCAGCAAGCAACCCCCTAGCTTAAGCAAGCCCCCTTCTTGCTTCCATCCCAAGTTTGGGTTAGGATATCTCACTGTCTATGCTAGCAGTGACTAGTCTCTATTTCTCTGAGTTGTATCCATTGGTTCTCCTATTGTAGAAATGCATTTTCTGTGATTTTACTCTTGTTGGATAGCTAATATGGTCCTCTAATTTTGGTTCAAATCTCAGGATCTGTCTCTGAATATTCTCTGAGTTATTGTATCTGGAGTGAAGGTGTGTCTCTGCACAGGTCTGTGAGAGTGTTGGAAGAGTAGCCTAACTTGCAGACATTGCCATTTCATGTGTGAGCTTCTATTTTAGATGAAATTTGTCTTGTTAGAAATCTCTTTAAGTCTACTGTGAGTGGTTAAAATATCTCGGGAAATCTCTGTACCAACTCTGAGAAATAACCAGAACACTAGAATAGTGTCCAGTTGAGTGTACCTTGGGAGGTCACATTTCGCTTCTAGTTGCATAGGGAGTTGTCAAATCTCCCAACAGTGGTATCAGAGCATTTGGAAGTGTGGAGGGCATCCATTACAAAGAAAAAGAGCTATTTGAGCTAGAGTTTAAAAGGTTTCTTCATCAAAGGAAGCTGGACAAAGATTTTCATCAAGGGGGATCACTCGATCCTCGTCAAGTGAAGCATACTTGGAGTTTATCAAAGGAGATCTAATCTTGGAGGTAACATCAATTTACTTTTGCATCACTAGCACTTCAAGGAGGTATTGGAAGAGTTCCAAACCTTAGGAAAAGCAAGATATCGCTGAGTTCAACACTCAAATAGAGAAACTTGACAAAGGCAACTATCAACCTTAGAAGTTTAGGATGTCAAACTATCTCATGGGCAAGGGTCTTTGGGGTTTGATTAGTGGGACTGATCCAAGACCTAGGTTGGGGGATAATCCAACCAATGACCAGCTGAGAGCATTTAGGGAATGGAATGAGCGTGACAAAAGAGTTATTTTCATTCTTTCAAAACACATTAGCAACAGTATGATAGGGCACATTCAAGACCTAGACTCAAGCATGAGAGTTTGGGAAACTTTGGAGAGGCTCTGCTCCACTAGTACTAAAGCAAGGAAGATTCAACTTAAAAATGAGTTAAACAATCTAAAGAAGACCTCAGGGAGTAGCATCAACGACTTCATTCTCAAAGTCAATGAACTTTCAGATGCATTGGGATCTATTGGCAACCACATAGATGATGATGATCTAGTGGCGTATACCCTCAATGGTTTGAGGGATGATGAAAAGTGGAAACCATTCACCACTTCAGTTTATGTAAGGGACACACTTCCAGATTTTGAGCAACTAGTTTCTCTTATGGTAACCGAAGAAATGAATATAAATGGAGGTTCATCAAAGGGCAAGGATGTGAAAGGCTCCTAACAGCCAAGGGATAGATGTGGAAATACACTTATGGTGTGCCTAAGACCACTTGAAACTTGCCTATTTGCATTCCTCTAAGCCCACACTCATACTCAAATGTAACTGTAGAGGAAAAAAGAACAGACCTGAATGCTTATACAACCCGATATCCATTCCCGAGGTTGGCTCTTGGAAGCACTCTCTCCCTCTTGCTCTCTTGCCTACATCTACCTCTCACATTCTTAGACCCAGTCTTCCATTCCCACTTCCTTACTCCTACTTGATCTCCCTTCTTGCTTTCTTCCCTTCCTTCTCACTCATAAACACAAACGCACGATGGCTTCCCACCCATAACCCAAACCTTGCATACACGATCTCACGCACATGTGCACATCCCTATACACATATACACACCTCCTTACCTTATTACCCACTCACACACAATTTCACTATCCCTCTCTACTCTATTTCTTCCTCTTATTCACTACCCATCACTTCCACGCTCTCATCCCCTTTTTACTCTCTCACGTACATTCACGCACCCACGTATACTCATATGGAACTATCGGTGTGTTCTCACAATTCTGCACAAGCACTCCAGTCGATCATGCACTCATTCAATCACGGGCCCAATTGGTCATAGTGTCACACACCCAAACTCACGCATAATCAGTCAATCACACACTCAGGAATCAAAAGTTTAAATAACTGTACATGTTCATAGGCCAACTAATAATTTCACACACCTACTCCCTATCCTACTACTCCCCCTCCTTTGCTGCTCCTTCTCTCCGTCTAACCGGCTTCTCTCACACTCTCAATCTCAACGAGTACCCCAGTTCCTATCCATTTGGTTACCTTGAATACCCTGTACGGTTTCCATGATCATAAGAGGAAGTGTCCAAATTTCCCACTCATTGTCTCTCCCTTTTAGGCATACCCCACGTTTCAAGGGCCTTAACATCATTGATTATATCGACATGCTTATCATATCATGTAGTAGCAGGACTAATGACGTGAGTATGGCTAGTATTCATTCCACTTAACAATTTATAATGCACGTATATAGCCGAGGCGTTGGTTTACTGTGCGAAGCTAAGAAGCGGAAACTACCGTCCAGATCCAAAATTGGCATCATGAAATGGAGCTGAGATTTCTGTGTGTGGTTGACCCAGTGTATATAAACCCATCACGCGAACCACATCAATACACCACAGCAATAAACATCATAACAAACTATGGGCAACCAACATCTATAACAGTGGAGTAAAACATGATGGCGTTCTCAGGTTGCACATAAAAATCCACACAATTGCCAAACAAACGACCTCGTCAACGGTTGTATTTCTTCGCTATGTTCCTTTACTCTTCAGCGACAGAAATGGAACGCATGATTACAAATGACCATCCAATGCAGAGCTCCAACCAGTACGTATTATCAACCATGATCGAATGCATGCACAGGGACCCTCTATGGATGTACATATTTCGGCAATTCCATCACAACCTACTTGAAATCTCAAAGACATACCCGTGATTATAGAAATCTGTGCGTTCGTTCAGAGCTTAACCCGTTGTAGGGCTCATCACGAAGGTGAAATGTCATGTATCAACTGCACACCAAGCCCCGTGGGAAGAAAATCAGACCTCCATATCACGTCGTCTGTCTGCAGAATGACCCGGGTTCCAAACAGAGAAGCCCCTTCATCGCCCGAAATTTTTTTTTTTTTGCAGGTGCAGCTCCTCAGCAGCATCTTCATTTGCTCGGTGAGCATGGAAGTTCCCCCCCCCCCCCCCCCCCCCCCCGCGCTCTCTCGAATGCAGATGTTGAATCAGAACTGTTCGTAATTATACAGTTTACACAGTTGGAACCTCCATGGAATACCGGCTCCTCGTCAAACAGTGTACCTTTATCCCCCTTCTCTTTCAGGCTTTCCCCCCCCCGATAATGGCGGTAGCCTCCCCTCCTCTCGATGCCTGTACGAAAAACAAGAGAGAGAGAGAGAGAAAGAGAGAGACAAAATGCCAGCCCTCCCCTCCTTATCTTGTGGCAGCCGACTCCCCCTTTTTCCGTTTCTTCTTGTCAGAGCAATGGGGAGGCAGAAACAAAAATCCCCCTTTTTTCTGTTTCGCTCGCCAGACTTGCAAAAAAACGGACCTGCCCCACAACACCAACTCTCTTCCCTCCCTCAAATGTGCATGTGATTCCACATAAGACCAATGGCGATGTTGGCTGATAGCGTATCTTTAAATCCTCCAAAATTATTGTGCCTTTGGTGGCCACTCCTTTGGATGAGCTACCCCGTAGAATCAATATAACTAGTATCATTTGCAAAGAGACTCATCTATAATGCCCAGTAAAAGCGGACACTTTTCTACTCTCCATTAGCCTGGGTTATTTCCACATACATTGTGTTAACCGGTTTATTGATATTTTATCTCCTAACTTGCTCATGAAAGTAAATATGGTCAAAATAACGTGGGCACTTTTCCTTCTCATTTGGAAGTCTTGTTTGCTCTCAGATCTCCATTTAGCACATCCTTAGCATCCTGCAAGGCACCAAACTCGAATCAATCCTGAATCAAAGCATATCCACACTGTTTCCTTGAAGTCTCTCCAATCGCAAAGCTTCCATCTTCATTGCATCATCCAGTCTGCCCACAGCAGTATACAAGTTGCTCATGCTGACATATGACGTACCATCCTTCTCATCCAATGCCACTGCATTTTCAAAAGCCCATCTCGCATACTTCACGTTCTTCCACACTACACAAGCACCCAGAAATGTGTGCCATAGAGCAAGATTAGGAGAAACCTCCATTGACTTGATAACTACTACTGCTCCATCAAGATCACCAACGCGACAGAATAAATCAACCATACAAGTGTGGTGCTCCAGAGTAGGAGTTAGACCATAATCTTTACTGATCATCTCGTAGTACATTTGTCCCTCCTCTAGAAGACCACGATGACTGCATGTATTCAAAACAACCGTAAATGTTACTAAGTTTGGCTCTACACCGGATTCTATCATTTTGGCAAAGAGTTTAAGCACCATTTTATCCTCTCCAACCTGAGAGTAACCTGCCATGAGAACACTCCATGCAACCACATCTCGAACTGGAAGCTTGTCAAAGATTTCTTGGGCATCAGTAAGCATACCACATTCTGTGTACATAATCACTAACCCAATGTTAATGTCCTTGTGTTCTTCAAGCACTGCCTGTTTGACAATATCTGCATGAACGTTTTGCCCTCTACGCACAGCACCTGCCCCACCACAAGCTTTCAAAATGTAGGCATATGTAGCTGCATCTGGAAGGCAGCCATCTTGTTGCATTCTATCAAAGCACCTTAATGCCTCCTCATTAAGATCATGATGAACATATCCTGCAATCAATACCCCACATGCTTCCCATCAATTATCAAATTCGTGCTTCAAGTACCTGAAATCAAGCGTATTTTCCTGCCAAATAAACCCACATTAGTGCATAAAAACCAACCATTTTGTGGGCTAACATACTCCCGTTTTCTTAATTGCGAAGTCGTCCTCGACGAGCCACTTTTGCTGCAATCTAATCAAAACAGCCATGGAAACATCAGTGCACAACTAGTTTGCATACCTTCCCATCGAGCCGATACTCCAACTGAACCTGCACTCATTGAAGCTATTAGTGCTCAAAAATCACTCATAAATACATTCAAATCAGTCACTTCCAAAATGATCCAAGAACATGCACATATACGCAATCCCATTTCAGCCATGCATCAATTCGCTCATGCATTCCATTATGAAAAATGGTCTCAACCAAAATAATACATGCACACCTTCCCATGTTTTACACATGCAACTACCATTGCGGAAAACAGAAACGGAAATACCGAAATGAACAACGACAACTGAAATGAATCCAATCGGAGATGCAAAAATACCCAAAATGCATACCCCATTATTGACCTACTATTCGCTATGTACAACCATTCCATGACTAGACATTCCCGAAGAATCCCCTTCGTCGTCCTACAAAAATCATCGAAACTCGAGTGCAAGTCAAGACATACATCAGAACCCTGGAGTGTCCCACACACTAGAAAAACCCTCAGATAGAGCACACAAGCTGTAAAGCAAGACCATCGCATTACCTCGCTAAAGCCTCATCCATAAGTACATATAGAGTCTCCGTGCCTTCAAGAATGTTGATTCAAAGTGGGCCGATCTGTCGCGAGCCAACACATACCAATCACACAAGCAACTAACATTCCCTTCCAGGCGATCATCGCCCTCTCCTCTCTCTCTCTCCCCCTCAGGAGTGGGGAATAACTTCATATGAAAATTTTATTTTAATCACACGTTGGCCTACATTGACACTGGATGCGATTCGTGGACCTGACCACCCGATCAGGTTGATTCCACCCATCTACCAACGCAATGCAGCGCACAACACACAAACACAAAATGATCACATAACAGATATCAGCTAGCCCATAACGAAGCTGGATGCGGCTCATGGTCGTGACTACCCAGCCACGATGGCTCCACCTGCCTACCAACCCGTTATGGCGCGTAGCTAAGACACAATCACATACTTCCAAGCCTATGGCGAAACTAGCTGCGGCTCGTGGTCCTAACCACCCGGCGAGGATAAATCCACCCACCTACTAGTCCACCATAGCGCATCGGTACGATCACAGTGACACAAAATTTTTTCTTTTCTTTTCTTTTTTCGTTTTTTTTTCATGATTAATTGGTTCACCCAAGTCCTGAGAATTAGGGAGAGGAAGAAAGGGACTTTTCCCACCGTTCCCACACATACATGCAAAACAGATACACTCTAGCCTTTGACAGATCAACCACCTCTTCACTTCATTCTCTCAACTACAGACACTACATATATATTCATCGATTCAACTTTTCACTTGGTAACTACAGCCAGCTATGCCTTAGTCCCTCGTATACCTATCCCTAGGTGTCCTAGAGTGTGAGTCCCCGGAATGTCTAATGTAGTCTTTCATCGTACTCGAATCCCGACAACTTCTCTAAGGCGAGTCAGGCTCAACTTCAGGAGCTCCGTCATCACTTCCTAGCGTCAGCACATCTGCCCAAGCCCATGTGATATCGTTTTCCTCGTTAGGCATTTCCCTCGCAGGATCAAAATAGTAGTATCGATCTCCCGCCCATCCTACATGTCGAGCTAGGTATTCCTCAAAACACTCAATGTAAAATGCAACACCCAAACCTTGGTTTATAAAGCATACCAGCCAATGTGCTTCCTCAACATCGTATTCCGTCTCAAACTAGTCGACATCTATGTCCATGCGAGCGAACGTTTGGTCCGAGAAATATATCCTTAGCTCGTACAAGTAGAGTTGCGTTATCTGATCTGCCATTTTGTTACTTAGGCTCTAACAGTCTCTGCATAACACAAAAATATTAGAAGTCCAAAATTCTTGAGCTAGCAAGGAAGAATATTTATGACACACAAATCATAGCTTACATATGCGCATATATATATATAACTATACGTCTATGTACAAGGAGTCTACTTCGTCATTTCGTTTGGATCTCGTCTAGCTTCTCCCGTCCGAATATCACTTGAAATATGGTTTAACTCTAAGCGCGTTAACCTTCACGGGAGCATATTCTTCTCCTAAATCTTGAATTTGCATGGAACGATTGGAATTGAGTTCCACCACCTTAAACGGTCCCGCCCATCTTGTCTGCAACTTCCCTGGGAATTTATAATATTTACTATCATAGACTAGTACCAAATCCCCTTCCTGAATCACATAGGTTTTGAGATTTTTGTCATGCCTTTCCTTACGTCTCTTCTGAATAGCTTCCAAGCTTTGTTGTGCGATGAGCCTCTTTTCTTCCAGCTTCACCAGTTGTATGTACCTCTCCTTTAATGACTCTTCCTCGCCCAATCTGGCTTCGATGGCCACTCTTAATGTCGGAACTTCTTTTTCGATGGGGAAGATGGCTTCCTCGCCATATACTAGAGAGAACGGAGTGCTCTTAGTCGTCACTAGGTAGGATGTTCGATATGCTCACAAAGCTTCCAGAAGTCTCTCATCCCAGTCTCTCCTATGCACCGCTACTGTTTTTGTCAGAATCTGTTCAAGGATTTTGTTGGTGACCTCCACTTGTCCATTTGCCCTTGGATAATATGGAGTGCTCTTTCTATGTTTGATCTTATAGAGTTCCATTAATTCTTTGATCAATTCGTTGACAAAATGTGTCCCTCTATCACTCACTATTTCCAATGGGCATCCGAATCGAGTGATAATTTGTTCATACAAAAATTTAGCAACATCAATAGCTCGGTCAGTCTTCAGAGCTTTGGCTTCCACCCACTTGGTAACATAATCAGTACAGAACAAGATATACCTATTGGATCTTCGTCGTGAGGGAGGATCAATAGGCCCCTCAAAATCAATTCCCCATTTCTCAAACGGCTTAAGAGCCAACACTGGCGTAAGAGGAGCAGCATGTGATAATGTGGGTTTGCCCATTCGTTGGCATTTGTCACATTTCTTACAATATGTATGTGAGTCCTTGAACAATGTTGGCCACCAATACCCTGCTAATAAAATCTTTCTTGCCGTCAATTCACCAGCAAAATGTCCACCGCAAGGTTCGTCATGCAAAGCCCTCAACACTAGATTTGCCTCTTCTTCCTCGAGACACCTCCGATAAATGCTCTCATGAACAAAATATCGATAGAGTTGCCCCCCAATGATGCTATGATACTTTGCCAATGCTAACAACTTTTGTTTCTCTCTCTTGCTTGCTCCTGGCGGATATTTAGTAGTGCACAAGAAATTCACCAAATCGGCATACCAAGGTATTTTAGCTTCAACCTGGAATAGGTGTCTATCAGGAGCATCGTCGGGCACACCAAAGATTGGCTCCTCATTAACAATTCGAGATAAATGGTCAGCCAATATATGCGCTTTGCCTGGTCTGGTTACCACTGTGAACTGAAATTCTTGGAGAAGTAGCATCCATCTCATCAATCGCCCTGATAACTCTGGTTTATTAATGATGTATTTAAGGGCTTCATGATCCACATAAAAAGTGAAATGCTTTCCCATCAAGTAATGCCGATATTTGTTCACCGCAAAGATCATCGAGAGACATTCCTTCTCCGTAGTCGTGTAGTTCTTCTCAGTGCTATTCAAATTGCGACTCGCATAGTAAATAGGATGGTCCATCTTCTTTTCGTCGGCTTGGCATAGTACTGCTCCAACCGCAGTATGAGAAGCGTCGGTATGTACATGAAATTCCTTCGTCCAGTCAGGTGCTACCAAAATCGGTGCATTTATTAACCTCTCTTTGATCGAGTCGAATGCAACTTGACACTCTCCAGTCCACTGGTATTGTTGGTCCTTCCTCAAAAGAGTCGTCAGTGGTGCCGCTATAGATGCAAAATTTAATATAAAACGTCGATAATAATTTGCATGGCCCAAAAATCCTCTGAGTTGTCGCAAATTTTGCGGAGGTGGAAGTTGTCCAATCTTTTCCACTTTATCCTCGTCAAACGCAATCCCTTTTTCGGAAATGACATGACCCAAAAGCAATCCTCTTCGTACTCCAAATGTACACTTTTCAGGATTCAATGCGATGCCTTTTTCGATGCTTCTTCTTAAAATTGCTTCGATCCTCTCCATCATGTTGTCATCGTCGCCTCTGATTGCAAAGTCATCAAGAAATATCTCCATCCAATCCTGCAGGTAGTCTTGATATGCAGCTATCATTGCTCTCTGGAATGTGGCCGGTGCATTGCATAATCCAAATGGCATCACCCGATATGCATACGTACCCTATTCTGTCGTGAAAGTAGTTTTGGATTGATCCTCTTCATCAATTTGGATCTGGTTGTACCCACTGAAACCATCCAAAAATGAGTACAATTTATGGCCAGCCACTCTATCCAAGATTTGATCAGTAAATGGCAAGGGGAAGTGATCTTTCTTCGTGCGCTCGTTCAACTTTCGATAATCTATGCAAATACGGATTTTCTTGTTTTTCTTCGGAACAACTACAATTGGTGATACCCATTCGCTGGATGCGATGGGATATATAAATCCTGCCTCCAATAATTTCGTCAATTCCAGCTTGATCAATTCCGAGTAGACTGGATTCGTTCGCCTGAGTCGTTGGCATATTGGTCGTGTGCCTTCTTCCAAGTCTATATAATGTTGGCAGATTTGGGGATCAATTCCTCTCAGATCACTGTACGACCATGCAAAGGCCTCGCTAAAATTTTTTAGTGTCGTTTTAATGCAGTCTCGTACTCCATCTGGTAGCTCTGACCCTACACTCAAGAACTTTTCTGGAAAGACTTCCCATTTTTCCAACTGAGCTTCTCGCGAATAATCCTTATTTCTCAATGACACTGTGATTGGAATGTGCTCTCCGATTATGCGTGCATGATTGGCCAGTAAATCATTGTCTTGTTCTTTTTCAATTGAACCTAATTTCTTTAATGCAACTTTTGCAATGGCTTCCGACACTTTAGTCTTACTCTTCGCCTCTTTTTCCGATTCTCGACTTCTCCTTAGAATCTCTGCTTCTAGCATTCTAACTCTTTCTCTCAACTGTTGCACTTCCATCGCCGGAGCTAGCTCTAGTTTCAACTCTTCTCTTGAAGTTCTCTTCTCCAGGGATTGAGTAGCTTTGTTTTTACTTGTGTCTATACTCAACATGTAGCAATCAAATTTACTTGTATGTGTCAACCATCCCAGCAACTCCTGGTCCGAATCGTCGTTATAGAGCAATGGATTTTGGTACTCTCCCATCTTCGTGTCTTGATTCTTAAAGAGTTGCAAGTTGAACCCGTCTTGAAGCAGATTCTTGTAGGCGCCCGTGTTCAAGGAAACCTAGCTCGTGCACTCTCGTGCCTTGCTTTCTCCTTTTCTTTCTTTTCCATCTCATCTACTATTATTGTCTTCTTCTTGTTGCTCGAGGGTGGGGATACTTGCAACTGAATCCGATCAGACTTTGGCCCTATTGAAATAAAACCTGTGCGCCAGTCATGCACACATTCGGCTTGCACCAACCATGGCCGTCCAAGTAGGATCGAGAAGGTAGCCTCTGAGGTCCTTGGTCTTACTATCAGATAATCAACCTTAAACTCTAGACCCCCCACAACTGTACTTACATTCTTCAAAAGTCCCGCAGGCTTCACTTGTGTTTGATCTGCCATTCTCAAAGACATCGGCGTTTCTTCAATGTGGTTGAGGCCCAAAGCTTTCATCATGAACTCAGTCATAAGGTTGACTGCGGCTCCACTATCTAACTGAGCACCAGGGACTGCATACCCTTTAATCTCGACTGTCACAGCTGGAGCGTTCGAATCAATTTGCGTCGTAATACTTTGAATGATTCCTTGGACATCCTTATCTTGTCTATTTTTATCTCGAGCTTTCCTCGGCTTCTTAATATATTCGTTGTAGAATTGTTTCCTATAAACAGGTGAACATTTTAGCAATGTGCCAATGTCCAGCGTGACTTCAGTGTCAGCAAGTAACTTCACAATATCTACTTCTTCCGAGCTTTGTCTTTCCTTTCTAATCTTAGGAGCTTTCAATCTTTCAGGGAATGGTGCTATGCCCGGCACAAACTCCTTGGTCACTGGTGGAAGGATCTCAACCTCTTCCCCATCCTCAAACTCTTGCTGTTCAGCAAGTCCTCTAACTTGATTCTCTACCTCTTCGTGTTCAGCTATCCTCTCTTGACTCCCTTCTTCACCTTCGCCTCCTGGATTTTTCTTCGAGTACTCTTGAGTCCTTGTGACTACTGCCACAGTTGGATCTTTGTGTGGGTTCTTGGTCTCGTAAGCATCCACAAAGTGCATCAACGAGCTAGAGCCTTCTTGAGGGTTCGGTGTCTTGAACACTACTCCGATCGTAGGAACGTGCTCTTGAGCTCTTGATGTGAGATGCATCTGAGTATCAACATAGTTCGAGGACCCTACTGGTCCTTTTTCCTTGCCGGCGGCAGCTCTTCGTTTTGGACAATCCTCATCAAAGTGGCCCTCCCCACTACAGTGATGGAGAATGTTAATCTCCAAAAGAACAACTTATTCTTGTGATTAGAACACCTCTATACCAAGAATAAGTCAAACACTCCACTAATTTAGAGGATCAATTGCTAATTACCAAAAGATTAACAAATCTGTGAAGAAGATGAAACACAGAAAAGTCTGCTGCACTATTTTTCCACATTGACCTATCAAACGTGTAAAGTTTTTTATGAAACTTTGTACGAAGTATCTCCTAGAGATTGCGCAACTATTCCAAGTTGAATTACTCCAAAAGATTAAGTATAACTTGAGAAATTGATTTCACAAGTTACCTATGTCAGAAACTGTTATCCAAAACAGTCGACTTTACACCTGTAACTTTTAAGACTTGGTTCTCCTTGAATAGAACCCGTTTTACAAAATGCTTCTAGACATAAGTAGCTTATCTTCCAACTTAAAGATTAAGCCCTCACTCATGCAAAACTTTGAACTGTGCTAGGAGAAATGATCAAAACATTGACTTCGAAATATGCGCCTGTTTTAGGAACCTGTGAATACACTTCACATATGAATGTTCCTACACTTAATTCACTCAGCCTGATTACAATTGGAAGCTGAAACTTTGCACAGAGGTCAAGCAACTCTCAACTTAGACTTGTACAAAAGCATTCCACAATTGATCTACTGTAGAAGGAGAACACGCAGAAACATCGGGCGCAAAATTTTTCATTTACTCAGAGAAAATACAACTGAGTGATGAGAGCTAACTCAAAATTCACTTTCCTCTATCTCATGACTTCTATCTCCCTCATTCTTGACTTCTAACTAATGTCACATAAGCTCTCATACATGCCCCGACTTTTCTCAAAGTATTTATAGATAATTTGTACATAATTCTTACTGAACAAAAGATCTAAGTCATCTATGACTATGCTAATGTACATATGTGTACACTTCTCTTGTCCTCTGATTGTAATCTTCTTCCACACTTTAGGAATTGATTCTTCCTTCATCATTTGATCTTCCAAGCCTTCAATTGGTGATTGGTATGCACCAACAGCTCCCCCTCAATCATCAATTGAGGTCTTCTCTGTCTTCTTGATACTTGCCATGTCTTTGAACCTTTGTAACTTAGGTCCATCCAAACTCTTTGTCATCATATCTGCCACCTGTTCTTTTGTTGGAGTGTACATCACTTCAATCTCTTTATCTAGTACCTTTTCCCTCAAGAAATGATACTGTATCTCTATATGCTTAGTCCTGGCATGAAAAACAGGGTTAGCTGCCAAATACAAAGAACTCATATTGTCTCCAAAAATTATTGGAGTACTATGATCAATCTCAAAACTTTTCATCAAGGTCTTCAACCATATGACTTCTTTTGCAGCTTCTACCATTCCCTTATACTCAGCTTCTGTGGATGATAAAGCAATTGTATGTTGCTTCTTTGAACACCAAGACACTAACTTGTCTCCAACATAACATAGATATCCATGAGTAGACCTTCTATCATCTGAGTCACCTGCCCAATCTGCATCACTAAACACTTTGATTCTTGTGTCAGAAGTGAAACCATAATACAAACCTTCACTTAGGGTTCCCTTGATATATTTGAGTACCCTTTGGGCTGCAATCCAATGAGTCTTCTTTGGACAATGCATGAATTGTGACAACACACCTACTGCATATGATAGATCTGGCCTTGTCAAGGTAGCATAGATTAGACTACCTACCAAACTCTGATATTTCTTCATGTCATTGAACTCTTCACCTCCATACCTGCTTAATTTATGATTTACCTCCAATGGTGTAGTTGAGGTCTTGCAATCTTCCATGTTAAACTTGATCAAAAGATTCTTCAAGTATCTCTCTTGTGAAACATATACTCCATGTTGAGTATACACAATCTGCATTCCTAGAAAATAAGATAAGTTTCCCAAGTCACTTATCTTAAACTCCTTCTCTATTTGCTTCTTGAGTTCATTGATTCCTTGAGCATCTGTTCCTGTAACAATAATATCATCAACATAAATGCACATGTAAATGTATCCATTTTCACTTGCCTTCACTAGCAAGCTACTATCTGCCTTTGATGCTTGAAAACCACATTCATTCAAGAACTTGACCAATCTGTAATTCCAAGCTCTTGGGGCTTGCTTCAACCCATATAAAGCTCTCTTGAGCTTACACACATATTCTGATCCAATTGATTCCATGAAGCCTTCTGGTTGCTCCATATATACTTCATCTGCAATGTAACCATTAAGAAATGCATTCTTCACATCCAATTGTGATAATTTCCATCCCTTGCAAGTAGCAATAGCAATCAATGTCCTAATTGTAGACATCTTAGCAACAGGACTAAAGGTTTCATCATAATCTACCCCATAAGTTTGGGCATAACCTTTAACCACTAGTCTAGCCTTATATCTAGACACCTTACCATCTGCAAACCTCTTTGTTTTATATATCCACTTGCATCCAATGACTTTCTGATTCTTTGGTCTTGGTACTAGTTCCCAAGTTTCATTTTCAAGTAGAGCATCATACTCTTCTTGCATTGCCTTCTCCCAATTCTGTTTACCTTTGGCTTCTTCATAAGTGGTTGGATCTTCTTCTGTTTTCACAATGTAGGCATAATCTTTTGTTGTTAGAAAAGATGTATCATAACTATACCTTATAGGCTCTTTCCTTTCTCTTGTAGATCTCCTGATTTCTGCACTTCTTGAAGTTTCAGCCTCATTTGATTCTGGATCAAATCTTGGCCCTTCTTCTACATGATCCTGCACTCTACATCTAGAGTCAACTTCATCAACTATTTCTTCACAAACTTTTACCTTTGCCTTTCCTTTTCTTTGAATTTCTTCAACACCTGTATACTCATTTGGTGATCCTGAATACCACACATTTTGCTCATCAAATGTTACATCTTTAGTAACAAGAAATTGCTTTGTGGATGGACTCCACAACCTGTAACCCATCTGTCTATCATCATATCCAATAAACACATACTTCTCTGCTTTTGGTTCTAGCTTATGTCTTAATTGTGAAGGAACATAAGCATATGCAATACATCCAAATACTTTACAATGATCAAGACTAGGCTTCTTACCCCACCATGCTTCATAAGGGGTTCCTCCATCCAAAGCTTTGCAAGGCAACCTATTCACAAGGTATGTTGCAGTGTTAATGGCCTCTGCCCATAAGTAATTTGGACAATTCTTTTCCTTCATCATGGCTCTTGCAAACTCTACAAGAGTCCTATTCCTCCTTTCTGCTACTCCATTTTGTTGAGGGGAGTACCTGCAAGTCACTTCTCTTTTGATACCTGCATTCCACAAATAATCATCAAACTCTTTTGAGAAATACTCTCCCCCTCCATCTGATCTTAACCTCTTTAGCTTTTGTCCTGTGATCCTTTCTGCATAAGCATGGAAATGTTTGAATGTCTTAAAGACTTCTGATTTATCCTTGATTACATACAAAGTAATCCACCTGGTTGCATCATCAACAAACAACACATAATATCTGGATCCATTTATGCTATAGTCCCTTGAGGGACCCCATACATCTGTATGAACCAATTCAAGCATATTTGAATACTTGTACCCTGATTTGTTATAAGAACTCTTATGTGCTTTACCTAATTGACAAGCTTCACACTTGTACACCATATGTTGCCCTTCAATGTTTGGCAATCCAAGCACCACCTGATTCTTTGACATCTCCTTTATAGCTCTCTCATTGAAATGACCTAGCCTTTTATGCCATAGGTCTAATTCAGACACCTTTTGACCTCCATAGGTAAACAATGCATGTCCCACATTACCTTGGACTTTGAGAGTAAACAATCTTCCTTCCTTTTTACCTGCAATTATGTTTCTATATCCCTGATTTGGATCTTGTACATAAACACCATCATTTGTGAATCTTACCTCATATCCTTTCTCCACAATTTGCCCTACACTTATCAAATTTTTAGGAATAGTAGGAACATAAAGTACCTTACTCAGAAGTGTACTTCCACTCTTTGTCTTCACTGATCCAATGCTCTCCACTTTATGTTTGGTATTGTCACCTGTTTGAACTGTATGTCCATTCACCCTTGCTTCCATATCAGTCATCAAGGATAGATTCCCACTCAGATGGTTGCTGCACCCTGAGTCAATATAAAACACTCTTTGATCTTCTCCCATTGATTCATGAGTTGCATTCAAGATAAGAGTCATGTCATCCTTCTGATCTGATGCATAATTGTAATAATTATTATTGTAGGACTGAGATTGGAAGTTTCTTCCACCTCCTCTACCATATGATGTCCTACCACCTCTTCCTCTGAAATTGCCTCTTTGGTTTCTGCCTCCTCTACCTCTTTGACTATAATTCTGATTGTTGTATCCTCCACTTTGATTATTATACCAACAATCATTTGCCAAATGATTTGTTCTGCCACAAATCCAACAAGCTTTAGCATTATCTTTGTTCTTACCTCCTCTTCCTTTACCTCTGAAATTTGTCTTCCCTTTTGTAAAGTTGGCTTGATTTGAATTCCCTTCATCATCATTTGATTGCTTTCCTTTGCCATTCTTTTTCTTGTCTTTGGAGTACATAGCTTGACTTGTACTTCTATCATTGTCTCCTTTAAGATCCTGCTCAAAGGTTAGCATGTGTCCTAGCAATTGATTAAGGTCAGGAGTAAAGTGATCAAGTGACAACTCTATGGATAATATAAAAGGCTTCCACTTCTCATCACCTCTTAGACCTGTAAGTATTTGTCTTACCAACTTTTCCTCTTCAATATCTTCATCCACTGCTCCCAAGCTATCTGCAATATCTTTCATCCTTGCCACATAATCTGAAATTGATTGTGAGCTCTTCTTCTTGAAAGTTGTGAACTCAGCCCATAGTGAGGACTTCCTTGACTTAGTTGTATTTTGGAAATGCTCTTCCAAGGCATTCCAAACATCTGTGGCACTTTCCAAACCTCTGATGTGAGGTAGAAGGTAATCATTTACAGACATGTAGATGATGCTCCTTGCTTGAGCATCCTTTCTCATCCAAGTCTTCAACATTGCAAGTTCTTCCCTAGTAGGAATACTTGGATCTGCAAACTCTGGTTTTTCTTCATCTCCTGTAATAAATGATATAAGATCTTTGCTCATGAGGTGTGCTTCCATCCTCATGGACCATGCTGGATAGTTCTCCCTATCTAGCTTATCAATCTGCAAGCTTTCTCCCATCTTGTATCCACCTGTGTATTGAAATCTTCAAGCTTTACAAACAATGTATGTACCTTTACTTCGAATTGAGCTCCTTTTGCCTTTCTTGATGTCAATTAGTCTTCTCCCCAAGCTTTGACTCCAAGCTTTCACTTCTTGATCCTTCAAATGTTGAATCTCTTGAATCTGCAGCAGTCGGGATCCTCCTTTTCTTGAAAACTAATGTCTCCTGCTCTGATACCACTGATGGAGAATGTTAATCTCCAAAAGAACAACTTATTCTTGTGATTAGAACACCTCTATACCAAGAATAAGTCAAACACTCCACTAATTTAGAGGATCAATTGCTAATTACCAAAAGATTAACAAATCTGTGAAGAAGATGAAACACAGAAAAGTCTGCTGCACTATTTTTCCACATTGACCTATCAAACGTGTAAAGTTTTTTATGAAACTTTGTACGAAGTATCTCCTAGAGATTGTGCAACTATTCCAAGTTGAATTACTCCAAAAGATTAAGTATAACTTGAGAAATTGATTTCACAAGTTACCTATGTCAGAAACTGTTATCCAAAACAGTCGACTTTACACCTGTAACTTTTAAGACTTGGTTCTCCTTGAATAGAACCCGTTTTACAAAATGCTTCTAGACATAAGTAGCTTATCTTCCAACTTAAAGATTAAGCCCTCACTCATGCAAAACTTTAAACTGTGCTAGGAGAAATGATCAAAACATTGACTTCGAAATATGCGCCTGTTTTAGGAACCTGTGAATACACTTCACATATGAATGTTCCTACACTTAATTCACTCAGCCTCAATTAAAGCTGACACTTTGCACAGAGGTCAAGCAACTCTCAACTTAGACTTGTACAAAAGCATTCCACAATTGATCTACTGTAGAAGGAGAACACGCAGAAACATCGGGCGCAAAATTTTTCATTTACTCAGAGAAAATACAACTGAGTGATGAGAGCTAACTCAAAATTCACTTTCCTCTATCTCATGACTTCTATCTCCCTCATTCTTGACTTCTAACTAATGTCACATAAGCTCTCATACATGCCCCGACTTTTCTCAAAGTATTTATAGATAATTTGTACATAATTCTTACTGAACAAAAGATCTAAGTCATCTATGACTATGCTAATGTACATATGTGTACACTTCTCTTGTCCTCTGATTGTAATCTTCTTCCACACTTTAGGAATTGATTCTTCCTTCATCATTTGATCTTCCAAGCCTTCAATTGGTGATTGGTATGCACCAACATACAGTACCTACATAATGGAGTATAATCGATTGGCTTCTTTTCGTTTGGACATCTAGATTGAGTATTGCCAAAGCCATGACATCTCCAGCACTGGATTGGACCATCTCTTCTTTGATCACGCGTGGAACCTCTTGGATAGTCTCCTCCTTGACCCTGAGTACCATATCCATAAGTCGGTCTGTTTTCCCAACGAGATGTCGGTGGTACACTTTGAGCGGGCAATCCCGTGTAAGGTCTTTCTCTTGTATCTCCTGATTTCATGGTCCTCTCTTCATAGGCTCTCTTGCTGTAACATCGGTCCTCTGTGTGATTTGTTCTTCCACAAAAAGTACAACGCATCCTAGGTGGCGACCTATGGCACTCTCTTATAGAGACGTACCAAGCAAAATTCCCAGCAAACGCACCAAAATGAAAGGCTCCTAACAGCCAAGGGATAGATGTGGAAATACACTTATGGTGTGCCTAAGACCACTTGAAACTTGCCTATTTGCATTCCTCTAAGCCCACACTCATACTCAAATGTAACTGTAGAGGAAAAAAGAACAGACCTGAATGCTTATACAACCCGATATCCATTCCCGAGGTTGGCTCTTGGAAGCACTCTCTCCCTCTTGCTCTCTTGCCTACATCTACCTCTCACATTCTTAGACCCAGTCTTCCATTCCCACTTCCTTACTCCTACTTGATCTCCCTTCTTGCTTTCTTCCCTTCCTTCTCACTCATAAACACAAACGCACGATGGCTTCCCACCCATAACCCAAACCTTGCATACACGATCTCACACACATGTGCACATCCCTATACACATATACACACCTCCTTACCTTATTACCCACTCACACACAATTTCACTATCCCTCTCTACTCTTTTTCTTCCTCTTATTCACTACCCATCACTTCCACACTCTCATCCCCTTTTTACTCTCTCACGTACATTCACGCACCCACATATACTCATATGGAACTATCGGTGTGTTCTCACAATTCTGCACAAGCACTCCAGTCGATCATGCACTCATTCAATCACGGGCCCAATTGGTCATAGTGTCACACACCCAAACTCACACATAATCAGTCAATCACACACTCAGGAATCAAAAGTTTAAATAACTGTACATGTTCATAGGCCAACTAATAATTTCACACACCTACTCCCTATCCTACTACTCCCCCTCCTTTGCTGCTCCTTCTCTCCGTCTAACCGGCTTCTCTCACACTCTCAATCTCAACGAGTACCCCAGTTCCTATCCATTTGGTTACCTTGAATACCCTGTACGGTTTCCATGATCATAAGAGGAAGTGTCCAAATTTCCCACTCATTGTCTCTCCCTTTTAGGCATACCCCACGTTTCAAGGGCCTTAACATCATTGATTATATCGACATGCTTATCATATCATGTAGTAGCAGGACTAATGACGTGAGTATGGCTAGTATTCATTCCACTTAACAATTTATAATGCACGTATATAGCCGAGGCGTTGGTTTACTGTGCGAAGCTAAGAAGCGGAAACTACCGTCCATATCCAAAATTGGCATCATGAAATGGAGCTGAGATTTCTGTGTGTGGTTGACCCAGTGTATATAAACCCATCACGCGAACCACATCAATACACCACAGCAATAAACATCATAACAAACTATGGACAACCAACATCTATAATAGTGGAGTAAAACATGATGGCGTTCTCAGGTTGCACATAAAAATCCACACAATTGCCAAACAAACGACCTCGTCACCGGTTGTATTTCTTCGCTATGTTCCTTTACTCTTCAGCGACAGAAATGGAACGCATGATTACAAATGACCATCCAATGCAGAGCTCCAACCAGTACGTATTATCAACCATGATCGAATGCATGCACAGGGACCCTCTATGGATGTACATATTTCGGCAATTCCATCACAACCTACTTGAAATCTCAAAGACATACCCGTGATTATAGAAATCTGTGCGTTCGTTCAGAGCTTAACCCGTTGTAGGGCTCATCACGAAGGTGAAATGTCATGTATCAACTGCACACCAAGCCCCGTGGGAAGAAAATCAGACCTCCATATCACGTCGTCTGTCTGCAGAATGACCCGGGTTCCAAACAGAGAAGCCCCTTCATCGCCCGAAATTTTTTTTTTTTTGCAGGTGCAGCTCCTCAGCAGCATCTTCATTTGCTCGGTGAGCATGGAAGTTCCCCCCCCCCCCCCCCCCCCCCCCCCCCCCCCCCCGCGCTCTCTCGAATGCAGATGTTGAATCAAAATTGTTCGTAATTATACAGTTTACACAGTTGGAACCTCCATGGAATACCGGCTCCTCGTCAAACAGTGTACCTTTATCCCCCTTCTCTTTCAGGCTTTCCCCCCCCCGATAATGGCGGTAGCCTCCCCTCCTCTCGATGCCTGTACGAAAAACAAGAGAGAGAGAGAGAGAGAAAGAGAGAGACAAAATGCCAGCCCTCCCCTCCTTATCTTGTGGCAGCCGACTCCCCCTTTTTCCGTTTCTTCTTGTCAGAGCAATGGGGAGGCAGAAACAAAAATCCCCCTTTTTTTTGTTTCGCTCGTCAGACTTGCAAAAAAACGGACCTGCCCCACAACACCAACTCTCTTCCCTCCCTCAAATGTGCATGTGATTCCACATAAGACCAATGGCGATGTTGGCTGATAGCGTATCTTTAAATCCTCCAAAATTATTGTGCCTTTGGTGGCCACTCCTTTGGATGAGCTACCCCGTAGAATCAATATAACTAGTATCATTTGCAAAGAGACTCATCTATAATGCCCAGTAAAAGCGGACACTTTTCTACTCTCCATTAGCCTGGGTTATTTCCACATACATTGTGTTAACCGGTTTATTGATATTTTATCTCCTAACTTGCTCATGAAAGTAAATATGGTCAAAATAACGTGGGCACTTTTCCTTCTCATTTGGAAGTCTTGTTTGCTCTCAGATCTCCATTTAGCACATCCTTTGCATCCTGCAAGGCACCAAACTCGAATCAATCCTGAATCAAAGCATATCCACACTGTTTCCTTGAAGTCTCTCCAATCGCAAAGCTTCCATCTTCATTGCATCATCCAGTCTGCCCACAGCAGTATACAAGTTGCTCATGCTGACATATGACGTACCATCCTTCTCATCCAATGCCACTGCATTTTCAAAAGCCCATCTCCCATACTTCACGTTCTTCCACACTACACAAGCACCCAGAAATGTGTGCCATAGAGCAAGATTAGGAGAAACCTCCATTGACTTGATAACTACTACTGCTCCATCAAGATCACCAATGCGACAGAATAAATCAACCATACAAGTGTGGTGCTCCAGAGTAGGAGTTAGACCATAATCTTTACTGATCATCTCGTAGTACATTTGTCCCTCCTCTAGAAGACCACGATGACTGCATGTATTCAAAACAACCGTAAATGTTACTAAGTTTGGCTCTACACCGGATTCTATCATTTTGGCAAAGAGTTTAAGCACCATTTTATCCTCTCCAACCTGAGAGTAACCTGCCATGAGAACACTCCATGCAACCACATCTCGAACTGGAAGCTTGTCAAAGATTTCTTGGGCATCAGTAAGCATACCACATTCTGTGTACATAATCACTAACCCAATGTTAATGTCCTTGTGTTCTTCAAGCACTGCCTGTTTGACAATATCTGCATGAACGTTTTGCCCTCTACGCACAGCACCTGCCCCACCACAAGCTTTCAAAATGCAGGCATATGTAGCTGCATCTGGAAGGCAGCCATCTTGTTGCATTCGATCAAAGCACCTTAATGCCTCCTCATTAAGATCATGATGAACATATCCTGCAATCAATACCTCCACATGCTTCCCATCAATTATCAAATTCGTGCTTCAAGTACCTGAAATCAAGCGTATTTTCCTGCCAAATAAACCCACATTAGTGCATAAAAACCAACCATTTTGTGGGCTAACAAGATGCCCAAGTGTTTTATGTAGGAAACTCAAGGGGCAAAGCACAAAGAGGAAACCAAAGTACGGGAAGAGGAAGATTTGGAGGAAGACAAAGCAATCAAGGACATGACCAAGAAGGCTCTTCATATAAAGGAAGAGGAAGGACAAGAGGAAGAGGAGGAAGACATCAACAATCAAGAAGCCAAGATGGTCAAGGATGCTACATATGTGGACGACATGGACATTATGCAAGGGATTGCTATCAAGGGAGCAACCAAAGGAGTTACAAAAAAGCCTCAACATACAAAGGACAAGGTAATTATGCATCCACTAGCTCTGAGAATGAAAATCTCCTTATGATGCATATGTATGGAAGCTCAAACAATGTAGATACTACATGGTATATCGATAGCGGTTGCAGCAACCATATGAGTTGCGACCAAACTTTGTTCACTAATCTACATGCTCCAAGTGGTAAAGGGCATGTGGAAACAGGGGATGATAAAGCCCATGAGATCACACACATAGGTGTGGTTTTGGATGACAAAGAGCAAGGAAGGTGTCTCAAAGATGTGCTTCATGTACCTACAATCACCAAGAACTTGGTATCTGTGGGACAAATGGTGGACAGAGGCTACCAAGTGAGATTCAACAAAGGAGGATGCTTTGTGGAGAACCCAAAACAAGGCTACAAGCTGGTTGCAAGAGGAAAGAAGCAAGGAAGATTGTTTGCATTAGAGGTAAAACCAAATCCTTCACATCATGTATACTTTACTTTTGGTAATAAGCAGATTGCGGAGTTGGACTTGTGGCACGAAAGAATTGGCCACATCAACATTCAAAGGATGAAGGAGATGCAGCAAAAGAGGCTAGTAGAAGGTCTACCAAGTTTTCAAGGTCAAGGAATGAAGAACTTATGTGAAGCTTGTCAGATGGGTAAGCAATCAAGACTTCCCTTCAAGAAGAGTGGATACATCAGTCAACATCCACTTGAATTGGTTCACACAGATGTATGGGGACCAACCAAGGAGCCATCCCTAGGAGGGAATATGTATTTTGTGACTTTTATAGATGATTGTACTTGCATGGTTTGGATCTATTTCATAAAGCAAAAATTAGATGTGTTTCAATGCTTTAAAATGTTCAAAGCTATGGTTGAGAAGGAGACAGGTAACTACATAAAGAAGCTAAGGTCTGATGGAGGGGGAGAGTACTTCTCAAATGAATTTTCAGATTTTCTTTGGGAGCAAGGCATCAAAAGGCAAGTAACATGCAGGTATACACCTCAACAAAATGGGGTTGCAGAAAGGAAGAACAGGTACATTGCAGAGATAGCTAAGATAATGTTGAATGAAATGAATATGCCCAACCATTTTTGGAGTGATGCAACCAATACAGCCATACACCTCATGAATAGGGCTCCAACTTCAGGAATACACACCTCAACACCTTATCAAGCTTGGTATGGTAAGAAGCCAAACCTCTCCCACCTCAAAATATTTGGTTGTACATGCTATGTTCATGTTCCTAGTGAGCTAAGGCATAAGTTGCAAGCAAAGTCAGAAAAGTGTGTCTTCATTGGCTATGCAAATGATCAAAAGGGTTTTAGGTGCTTCAATCCAAATACAAAGGAGCTCAAAGTATCAAGAGATGTAGCTTTTGATGAGCTACTTCCATGGTACAAGAAGGTAGAGTATTTGAAGGAACATGAAGATGATGGATCTAGGCATGAAGAAGCTCAAAGACAAACAAGTATTGAACTAAGTGGTCATCAAAGCTCAAGTTCAGAGGATGAAGATCAGATTTCATCACCTTGTAAAGGGGGAACAAGAGGAAATTCAGCATCAAGTCATTCAACAAAAGGGAGAGCAAAGCTTGTGGAGCTAGACGATGATGGAGTTGAAGTGAGCGGTGAAGACCATGGAGAATCTTCACATGTACCAAAGCATAAACCAAGAAATAGAAGGTTCATACCTCCAAAAGGTGAAGAGAGGAAGTCCTTAAGGCCAAGGTATCCAATAGATAGGCTCACATATGATTCATTTATGGCAACTCATTATGCTTATATGAATAAAGTTGTAGAAGATCATGAACCTACATGTTTTGAAGAAGCAAATAGGTATAAAGAATGGAAGGAAGCTATGAAGGAAGAGATTGAAGCTCTTGAAGAAAACAAGACTTGGAGTCTTGTGCCCAAGAAGGATGGCTTGAAAGTGATAGGAAGCAAGTGGGTCTACAAGGTAAAGAGGAAAGTGGATGGGACTATCTCTAGGTACAAAGCAAGGCTTGTTGCAAAAGGCTTTGCACAAACATATGGAGTGGATTTTGAAGAAACTTTCAGCCCCGTGGCTAAAATGAGCACCATCAGAAGCTTAATAGCTATGGCAGCCACCAAAGGATGGAAATTATACCAATTGGACATCAAGAATGCATTCCTCAATGGAGAATTGGAAGAAGAAGTGTATATGGAGCAACCACAAGGTTTTGTAAGTAGTAAATTTCCTACACATGTTTGCAGGTTGAAAAAGGCTCTTTATGGCCTAAAACAAGCACCAAGGGCCTGGAATCATAGATTGGTGGAATATCTTATCAAGTGTGGATACAAACAAAGTGATGCAGATCACTCTCTCTTCATGAAGCAAAGAGGTGAACTAGCTGCCTACATTTGTGTTTATGTCGATGATCTTATTATCACAGGTAATGACATAAAGGGAATTGAAGACATCAAATCCAAGCTAGGTAAAGAATTTAAGATCTCAGATCTTGGGGAATTGAGGTACTTTCTTGGCATTGAAGTTGTTTACAAACAAGATGAAATCATGTTGATGCAAAGGAAGTACATTGTAGATGTACTTGAAAAGTTTGGAATGATAAATTGCAAGCCAATCTACAATCCAATGGAGGCTAATTTGAAGCTGAGCTCTATTGATGGTAATCCTCTTGAAGATGACACTTTGTATAGGTCTATTGTTGGATCACTTAATTATGCAACCATCACAAGACCCGATATAGCTTATGGAGTAGGCGTCTTGTCATAATTTATGCATAGTCCAAGGACTACTCACTTGTTCGCAGCAAGTAGAATGCTTAGGTACTTAAAGGGTACTATAAATGAAGGATTATGCTATGCATATGATGATGATTTGCAGGTCAAGGCATACTCTGATGCAGATTGGGCCGGATCCAAAGAAGATAGAAGAAGCACTAGTGGTTATCTAGTGATGCTTGGAAGCAAAGTTATATCTTGGATGTCAAAGAAGCAACCGACAGTTGCTTTATCATCTACAGAGGCTGAGTATAGAGCACTTGCACAAGTCACATGTGAACTTATGTGGCTTAACAAGTTGTTTATGGACTTGAATTTGCAGGTTGATACATATCCTATCTATTGTGATAACTTGAGTAGCATACAACTCGCTTCAAACCCTGTTTTCCATGCAAGAACCAAGCACATTGAAGTGCATTACCACTTCATAAGGGAAAAGGTATTGACAAAGGAGATTTCAGTGATTCATATAGGTACAAAAGAGCAAGTTGCTGATATGTTTACAAAGGCATTGGATGGCACAAAGCTCATGAAGTTCAAGCAAGGCATTAGCATGAAGGACCTTGGATGAAGATGAAGATTGAAGCTTGAGGGGGAGTGTTAAAAAATCAAGCTTCAAAGTACAAATTCATGGGCAAAATAATTTGTACAAGTGGACCAATGTATGAAGGCCTCAAGTCATGAGATTTCCCCAAAAGGAATCACTCAACAACTCCCCAAATCATTCCAATCAATTCCTCTAACTTAGAGAGGAGCAATTTTAGGAAAAGAGGTTCCTAGATTGTAGGAGTCTACTTGCTCTATTTAAAATAGACTTGGATCACGACTTTTTGTGTGATCCCGTGTGTTTCTTTGGTGTATTGGAGTGTTCTTAGAGTGCTGGAACTCCAACAAGCAACCCCCTAGCTTAAGCAAGCCCCCTTCTTGCTTCCATCCCGAGTTTGGGTTAGGATATCTCACTGTCTATGCTAGCAGTGACTAGTCTCTATTTCTATGAGTTGTATCCATTTGTTCTCCTATTGTAGTAATGCATTTGCTGTGAATTTACTCTTGTTGGATAGCTAATATAGTCCTATAATTCTGGTTCAAATCTCAGGATCTGTCTCTGCATATTCTCTGAGTTATGTATCTGGAGTGAAGATGTGTCTCTGCACAAGTCTGTGAGAGTGTTGGAAAAGTAGCCTGACTTGCAGACATTGCCATTTCATGTGTGAGCATCCATTTTAGATGAGATTTGTCTTGTTAGAAAGCTCTTTAAGTCTACTGTGAGTGGTTAAAATATCTCAGGGAATCTCTGTACCAGCTCTGAGAAATAACCAGAACACTAGAACAGTGTCTAGTTGAGTGTACCTTGGGAGGTCACATTTCGCTTCTAGTTGCATAGGGAGTTGTCAAATCTCCCAACAAATATTAGACGCATCCATGAAGACATGGAACAGGAGTTTCCATTTTGGTGCTTGCAGAATAGGAGCCTGTGTTAAGAGCATTTTCAGGTGATCAAATGCAAGTTGGCATTCCTGCATCCACACAAACTATCGAGGATTGCTAGTAATCAGAGGATTAAGTGGTATAGCCACATGAGCTAGCCACCGAAGATGTCATCCATGCCATTGTATTTGTCTAAGGAATCTGATAACTTCCTTTGGTGTTGTAGGGGCAGGTGCATTCAACACTGCGCTCACTTTATCAGGGTCCACTTGAATGCCTTGTTGTGAAATAATATGATCGAGCAATTTGCCACAAGAGATGCAAAGAAGGATTTGTTGGGATTTAAGCAAAGACGGAACTCCTGACACTTGGAAAAGTAGCAACGTAGGTGATAGAGGTTAGCAGATGCATCACCCATAATGAAAAACCATCCAAATACACCCGCATAAACGTAGTTAAGTAGGGAGAAAAGATTTCCTGCATGCATCGTCGAAAGGTGCTGGGAGCATTGCGGAGATCAAACCACATCACCGTACAAGCATATACACCCCAATTCATAATAAACACAGTCTTGGGAATATCCATTTCAACCATCTACACTTGATTGTAGCCACTATAACCATCCAGAATAGAATACATTTCTCGCCCGACAACATCATCTAGCATGGTATCCAGGAGGGAAGTGGAAATGGATCAGGCACCGTTGCTGCATTCAACTTACGATAATCCATGCAAATGTGTAATTGCTTGTTTTTCTTCGGGACAATGACAATAGGGGAGATCCATTCAGCATGGTCAATGGGAACAATGAAGCCTACTTTCAACAACCGATCCAATTCAGCTTTCACTTGTGCAGCATAATCGGGATTCATTCGGTAACTTGGTTGTTTAATTAGCTGAGCATCCGGTTTTAGCATCACATGGTGTTGGTAGATACGAGGGTCCAATCCTTTCATGTCGTGATAATCCCACGCGAATACATCAGCGAATTCCTTCAACAGCTATCATAAATCGTCTTGAAAAGTTTCTGATAAACTAGCCTTAAGCTTGACCGGACGTGGATTAGCCTCATCTCCCAAATTACAAGTGATTAGTTGATCTTTCGATACATAAAACTACCGAGGCATGGCGATATCCTCATGTGGATGGAGTAATTGTTGTAGATTAGTGGCATCCAAGACCGGATCCGTAACTAGTTCCAATCCTTTGATAAGGTACAAGTGGCCGGAGTCCAATTATCCACGATGGCTTGTAAATCAGTGGTAGCCAATGCTAACAAGTTGGTTAGCATTTAGAAAAGCTTCTTCTTCTTCATCTGAAAGACCATCCAACATATGCATGGGTTCGACCATGTAAGGTCGAGCATGAAGGTCACAAGGCTTCATATCATCCAAGGGTACCACATATTTTTGGTGATTGCTTTTGAAAATAAGTTTGTGTGCAGACCAATCCTATAACACTTTTGTTTGTTTCAACTAGGGCCTCTTGAATAGTAAGTTGTAATCTAGACTTGATTCAGGTAATTCCAAAACAACAAAAAACATTTTGAACAATGCTCCCTGTAGGATAATAGGTATATCATGCACCAAAACCACTGGATGTATCCTAGATTGATCAGCCATTCTTACAAAAAACTGGATGGGTTCGATCTGAGCCCATCCTAACTTTTTACAGAGTGCGGTTGTAGCAATATTAACACCGAAGCCTCTGTCAATTAATACTTGTGTAATTTTGTGGTTTTTATACCATACCGTAATTAAAGGAACAACATGGTCCACCGTAGAATCAAGTTCTGGGCTGATGGTTGATGTAGCAGGCATGCACAACAATCCTGGACTAATTTGTTGTAGAAATTGTTGTTGCATACCAGGGACCAATGCTAATAGTTGCCCCAACGGTATCGTAATAGATGCTTTTGATAAAATATTCCACATAGAATCAAGATTTAATGTACCTTGTATTGAATCCGATATGTCCTCTGATGGCAATTGGACCTGATTCCTATCTTCTGGTGATGTATTCTATATTGTTTGCTAGACCACCAGTACCGGATCGGGAAAAACAATTGGTTCTTGAGTTGCCCATGTGCTAGCTTTAGTAAACATTCTCTGTTGTTCTCGAATGCCTGACTCAAAAATCTCAGCAGCTGGTTGCAACTTCTTACTAGACCGTGTTTGAACTACTGCTACTTGGGTATCTACCGCTGAGATGTATACCATATTTGCCATTGGATGCTGTCATTCTTTTCTTCGCTTATCATATTTAGACGCTTCTTTGTAATATTTGGAGATATGTCTAATTTCACCACAAAAATGGCATCTTGGTGGTGGAAGAGATGCACCTTCACCTGCTTGGCCTGAATTCCAACGGGTCTATCCAAAATTGTTTGGTCATGGTCCTCTATAGGTTTTGTAACTTTGATAAGGGGTATTTCTCAAATGTGGTGGTACATAGTGGGTAGGTTGTTGTCCCTGCTCCTGTATTATGGCATTTATGGTTGGTGTGGTCTGAACTTCGGCATTATATGGACAAGTTTCGGTGGAACGAATCGTTGTATTACAAATAGCATAGTACATTTGATGTAGTGCACACACTGAAGTGATATGTCCCGGGTTCTTACATTTGGTGCAATAGACTTGTTTCAGTGGGTCATCGTTCGTGCTCTTGGAAGCCTTTGACCAATCCAAATCTTCAGTAAAACCACCAACCTTATGCTCAAACTGTAATGTCATGGCAATGAATGCATCCAAGGTCATGCCGCCCACACATCGTATAATCATAACTTGTTTGAGTTGGGGGTTTAATCCATTAATGAACCATTGGGTAATCATATCATCTTGTAGATTAGCATGCATCGATGGTAGCTTTCGTAGATGAGTGCGGAACAACATTGCATACTCTTGCACACTCTGATGTGGTTTTTGTCTATTGTTTTGTAAATAATCAAAGATTTCAACCGCATTTTCCTTTAATCAAAAACATTTTGAAAAGGCATTCTTAACATCATCATATTGATCGAAATGATTAATATCATATTCGGTTAACCAGCGAGCAGCTTCATTAACAAGGGTAGATTGAAAAACTATAACCTTATATGCCGGATCCCCTAGATAGTTGAGTACAACATAATTAATTTCAAAATTACGAACATGAGCATCAGGACCATCACCTGGAAATCCACCAAATTTCGTATACGTAACTTTGGCAGGTACTGGCCATGGGGGTATGATCTGTTGTTGCTATTGCTGTTGATGTTGCCATTGTTGTTGTTGGTGTTGCTGTTGATGTTGTTGTTGCGTACTACTCATGTTGTCTAAATCAAGAGGAAGTATCACTTCGGAATTACTTGGACAAGTTGATCCTGATTGCTGCTATGTCATATAGCCACTTTGCAAATTCTCTAGTCGTATGATATCATTGAGTCGATCAGACACACCTAAATTCAATTGCCATTCCTCGCATTTTGGGTCTGAGATGAACTTTTCCTTTCATCCATCAATATACTGGTTTCACCAAAATCAAAACCAGAAATTGGGATGTCACTGAAATTCACCAAACTGTCACTGGAATCAGCGATTACTCCACTGATTGTACTTTCAACAGATGAGATTGGTTGAACTTTTGGAATACTCTGTAGTCCTTGAACAAGAATATACTGAGGTGCTACTGAACTAGCCCATATATCCCACTTTCCTTCTGACAATTGTCCTTCACCACTACCACAGGAGGGCGTTCCCAACACGCTAGGAACTTTCTAGGGATGCTGATCACTTTTGTACTTCGGGTAAGATTCTCTAGAACGTGTTATAGGCATATATCATAGGATTCTTTCTTCCAACCTTAATCTGCTCTTAGGCTGGCTACTCCTTGCCCCATGGCCAGCACCAGTGTTAAACTATTACTAGGATAAGGCTGCTACTGGGTTCTTGGGATGGTCAGGGGTTTGTATTACAGAGGCCCTATATTTACTTTTTGAGTTCAAACATTCACTGCACTGTGTTCTTCATTACCTTACATTGACGATTCCAACAGACTTTCACTACTAATTTCATCAGCGGGTTACTCAACATTGATGAAGTGTTCGCTGCAATGAAATACACCGATTTCCTTACTGACAATTAACGTGCCACCACAATTAACTTATACTTCACCAATGAATGCAGGACATAGACAAGAGCACCACATTAACTCAATAACCAAAACAGTAAGATAGCAATACAACCATGTGAGTAACTTGCACTGGAACCAATCGGTAGGCACACCGCCAAGACCCAGAGTCCGACGCGTTCTTTCTGCCCATTGCTTCCACGCGCTCTTTCATTATCAAAGGGTTACAACTATTACGCTACATCCTTTTGATGTGCGTCCTTTCCAATTACATTTTCCAATAATTATAATTACATTCTAGTGGCCTAACAGTGTTGTGCACAAATGTCTCTTCATCTCATTGAAGGAATTTTTGCATTCATCATTCCACTCAAAATTTTTCAACAAGGCATAAAGAGGTTTAGCTATGATTGCATACATGTGGATAAACCTATGTTAATATACACAAATGCCGATAAAGGCATGTACCTCTTTAACATTCCTTGGCCTTGGTAGCTCTGCCATGGCTATTACTTTGCCCTCATCTGTTGATATTCCATTCTTAGAAACAATATGACCTAAGATTTTACCTTGACGTACCATGAACACACACTTTTCTCGGTTTAGACAAACTCAATATTCTCTACACTTGTTGAATATTTGTCTAAGCTCAAGGATGTGGTATCTTCTTTCTTGCGAATGAGCACATAAATCATCCACATATACTTCTAAACTCTTTTGCAAGAACTCTTTGAAGACATGACACATGAGCCTTTGGAATGTTGCAAGTGCATTGGTGAGCCCAAATGGCATTACACGGAATGCAAAGATTCCCCACTCTGTGGCAAAGGATGTTTTGTGTTGATCTTCTAGAGCAGTGGCTACCTGATTGTAACCTGAAAATCGATCAAGGAAGCTATACACTTCCCTGCTGCAACATGCTCCAATAAATGTTCAGTGAATGGAAGTGGATAACTATCTTTTATCGTTGCAGCATTAACTTTTTTAAGGTTAATACACACTCCCAACTTTCCATTCTTCTTGGGAACTAATACAATGGGGGACACCCATTTAGTATGCTCAATTTCATAGATAAATCCAACTTCAATCAACCCATCAATTTCTTCTTTTCTTTTAGCAGCATAAGTGTCATTATATGTGTAGGGCTTCTGTTTGGTGGGCTTGGCATCAGCTATCATGGGGATCGTATGAGAACATATTTCTAGATCTACCCCCTTGAGGTCTCTATAGGTCCATGCAAACACATCCCTTATATTCCCTTAGTAGAGCTACAAGCTCTATTTCTTCTTTTGCACTTAGGTCTTCTCCTATGTATGTACATTGTTCTTTGTTCTCTTCAATGGTTACTACAATTTTTTTGGTCTTTTCTTTATTATCATATGCTTCTCCTGTGATGGCCTCTCTTTTAGGCATTCATAGCAAAATTTTTCGGTCTTCAACTTCATACTTCTTGAAAATTTCTGGTACCCCTAACAATGATTCCTCCTCTTCTTGTTTCACTGCTTTTCTTTTCTTTTTCTTTTGACCACCTTCACTTCCATCCTTTGAGTTTACAATTTTGATGCTTGTGAAGGGTTCTTCTTCTTTCTAGTTAAATACTCCTATATCTTCTAGATAGTTTTCCTTTGAATTAAAGCAACTATCCATCACAATGGATTCTAGATCATCGTCGCCCTCTTCTTCTTGTTATTCTTCTATGACATCACTAGGGTCACACTCTTCTAAAAAGGGCTCACACATGAACACAGAGATATCATAACCCTCCTCATCACAATGAGGTGTCCATTGCTCTTCATTGACATCAATGTCCATGGTGGCTAAGATTTGTGCCCAGCCTTGAGGCTCAAATTCCTCATCTAGAAAAAACATCAGTGTGTAGGTTGGGTCTCAAACTGGTATGAAATCCTATAGGTCTTTCAACACGGCCATCAGCAATTTGAAGCTTCATTCTAGTTGGTCTTAATGTCGGTTTTCCCCATTGCTTCCACAAAGAGGTGGTCTCAATTGCAACCCCAACACCTGAATCTAAGATAGCTTTGGTTGTGTAACCTTGGTGCGTGATTGGAAGATATGTATTACCTTCTTCACCTTCACTCATGTCTCCTATTTTGTCTAGATGTATCTCTGGTACTTTCTGCTTGGAGTCTGCTTTTGGCATATTGGAATCAAGTTCTGGGACCTAATTTGCCACATGTTTCCATAACTTAGGTTTTACTTTGAGCAGCTCTTCGAAAGTGAGATGACACTGAACCTTAGTGTTCTTCACAACTTTAGCGTTTCTTGGAATTACTAAGTCTTCATTTCTTATCAATATTGTGGGAGCTCTAATATGAAGAGATTCAGATTCCCATGTACTTATGAATTGTGGCAACTCTTGTAAAGAATTAGATTCAAAATCTAATCTTTCATCTTCTTGTTGCTCTACTTGGTCTCGATAAATAGATGGAATGTTTTGGGAAAATTGATAATGAAGATACTTGGTCTCGATAAATAGATGGAATGTTTTGGGAAAATTGATAATGAAGATCATCAATCTTAGGAATAGGAGGGGGATTACCCTTCTCCTTGGCCCATTTCTCTTCTTGTATTTCTCGCAAGAACTCGTGCGAGTACTCTTGAATTGAAAGAGGTTTTCCATCATCCATGGAATTAGGAACATAAGCTTTCATTGGTGGTGAGCCTTCTCTTTCAACCATTGGTTGAGCCTTTTGAGGTAAAGAAACCTACAACTTATTTACCAACTGCTCTAATCTTTCTAGTAAGCCCTAGAAATGCAAGCCTGGTTTGATAGAAGTTGCCTAATTGAACAATTGATTGGTCTCGAGCATAGCCTGAGATTTTTATTCCACTTATGATTGGCCTTCTCCCTGGTATCCTTCCATGCTCTTATTTTCCTCTTACTAGGATCTCCTGATTCACTTGACTCCGGTTGTTCTGCTAGTTTAGCCTGTTGTGAGGCTTCTGCCCTAGTAACTTCCTGTATAGGAGCCACATTACTGTTGCTTGCACTTGAATCCACCACTAAGCCTACCACATTAATGGGTGTAACCTTGGGTGCACTAGAGGGGCTCCTTGGACAATCTCTCAGAAGATGTTCTTTATCGCACTTAGGACAAAAGCCTTGTATTGTGATGTTTTGTCCTTGTCCCAGAGTCAGTGGGTGGGGACATTCACAAATGAAATGGTCGCCCTGACATCTAAAGCATAGTCCTCTAGGGGATTGTGGTCTTACTTGTCTCACTTGGGGCCTGGGGTTAGGATTTGTATACATGATATTGGCGTATTCTGGTTCCCAATTTTGTTCCATAAGTAATGCCTCATATTGATACAAATAAGTCTCATTATGCTGATGACTCTCCGTGTAGTAAGCTTATGGACTATCTTCATGGGAGTAGTCAAAATTTTGAGCATGAGGGTCATTTTCTGAGACCAATGAGGTTATTGGCACCAATGCTCTATTAGGGTTTTCTTCTACCACTGCATACTTAACTAGAATCGCATTTACAAGAGGTGGTGGTTGGTTTCCAAGGATTGGTTGTGGCCTATATGGTACATGATATTGTTGTTGTGGCTTATAATATGGTTGTTGGTATTGATTATGATACATACCCTATTGGTAAGGTTTCTGATAACTTTTTCTAGTAGCTTTCCTATTGTAGGGACAACTTGAGCCGTGTGGTTCATGTATTTTCTCTCAATAGTGCAATATGGAGCATTAGGGTTTCCTTTGGGTTGAGCCATCATCGTGCAAACATTAGCCATGTGCTCTCCTCCACAGTTGTAACATCACTTCAATGAGGTGACCCTTGGTGGTTGTCTACTTTGAACTCCTAGCTTCTTGGCAACTTGCTCAACTATCTCATCTATCTTAGTGGAGGGCCTGGAAGTGTAACTAGTAGAACTGTTAGAATCCTTATAGAGTTTGGACAATTCTAACTCCTTAGGCAAGTTGTCTTCTATGTCAATACACATTCTCAAACATTGATCTAGTGTGGTTGGCTCCTTGAGATACATATATGATCAAAGTTTCCTGCTTAGAAGAAGTCTATCTAAAAACAAGGAAACATGTTTTGCTTGTGTAGGTAATTCAGGTGTTGGACATCTCTCCACATATTGTTTAAATTTCTATCTAGCTAGTCAATTGTTTCATGGGGTGTTTGCTTAAAGCTATGGATCAAGGATGATGGGTTATTCCTGATGCCACTTTTGGAGATTTCTACAATGAATTCTTCTAGTAATTGACCTATGTTTTGGTAATTGTGACTATAAAATGGTTGAAATCAAGCTAAAGCAGTACCCTTGAGAGTCAAACCAAATGCCTTGAACTATGTGAACAAGTCCTCAACCTGTTCAGCTCTTAACACTTGTTTGAACTCGGCCACATGATCATAAGGATCTCCTGACCCATCAAAATAGTTCTTCATCGCCTTAACCACTTGAGAGGGTCTAAGGGTTGTTAGGTACTCTGGAGGTCTAGATAATGGAAATCATGTTCATCTCTTTGATGCTAATGTGCTTTACGTCTCTCTCTTTCAGGTCTTTCACCTTCAAGTCATGATCTATCTCTACCCACAGTGTGTGCAAAGCTTACCTCAGGTCTCTCTCTAACTCCTTCCCTCTGGTTTTCATGAGCCTTGGATGATCCTACTCCTTGGAGGCCATGGGAGACTTTAGATCTTGGTGGAGGGAAAATCAATTCACCTTGCCAAGTGTATACATGCCTATCATGCTCTATTACCAAGAACATTCTCTTCAATGTGTTATCCAGATAGACAACTTTTCTTGGTATCTCAGGATCTTTGAACTCGCAGATGGTGACTCTGTTTATTTTGCTAAGTTGATATGGCTTGTATCTCCAAAAAGCTTCCTCCATTTCTCTATTCAATAATAGTTCTATTCTTTTGTTGTCTTGGGGAACCCACATGGGAGTAATCACTCTTGTCAAGTCAGATTTGCCTCGAGGAGTCTTGGGTTCTCGTCCTAGGTCTCCTTGCTCTAGGTCTCCTATCTCGTTCTTGGGAATGATATTTCCAAACTCATCTATCCTATCTGGCAAGTTGGTAACTGTTGGAATCAATGTCCAATGGTTTTTATTCCATATGAACATGAAACTTCATAGTGTGAAATCATCTTTTATAAAGCTAAAAGAAAACAAAACAAGCATTCCATAGCAAAATACGATTCTAAAAGTAATTGTTGCTTTTCATGAATAAAACAAAATAAAACAACGATGGAGTTTTATTGGATTGCTACGTGTTTTTGAGACTACGTTTTTGCTTTATTAAGACATGCGCACATTTTGCTTTATTCTTGAAGAACATACGATCTTGCTTTATTATGGGAAGCGTAACCTACATAAGGAGGCCCTTGGCTCATTGTTCAATAATCACTCATCAAGCAAAGAGGAGGTGATCAATCCAACTCTTGGTGTTCTGAAGCTTTGGAGATGCAGTTTTGGTGAAGGAGAGGCTACTCTCTTGGAGCAAGAAGTCTTCTACAAGGTGGTGGTAACTATCTTTTGTGAGTTAACCTTATATTTTGTTTTTAGGGTTTTTGTACCCTAATCTCAAAATTAGGATTGGTTGATTTACAATTTTCTTACACTATTTTGTGAGAATAAGGTTAGCTTCGTTGTTCATTCACTTCACACACTTAGATTATTTCAACATAATCTAAATTTTGTATCATCATCTTCTTGGATATTCTTCCATTAGTGAGTGCACCACTTTATATGGTTGAGTAGTACTCCCATGTTGTAATTTGGACAACTATTTTTTAGTGCATAAGCATCCAAATTACGTTCTCTATCCTAGCCTCAAGATCTCTTTCTTTCTATCTCTTACTTATCATCTTAATTAATTAAGTGTGTATGCTCAAAAGGTTTTAGGTTGGAATGATCTTGGGGCCCCAAATTCCAGCACTTGGTATCAGAGCATAATTGACATACACACTTAGTTAAGATGAGTGAGATTAGAATTAAGATTGAAGACAAGTTGGATGGATCTTCTAATTATCCCATGTGGAGTTTCATGATGATGAATTTGTTAGTGACAAAGGATTTATGGAGTATCATCAATGGATCCTTAACAAGACCCAGACGAGAAGGCGAAGAAGGAGCCACAACAGCTTCAAGAGGTACTGGAATTACTATTACATAACCAACTGAAGAAGAGGTAACTACTTCGACATCTAGAGTTATAGGTAGGTCTTTACCTACAGTTCCTTCTATTGAAGATCAAGCAAGATGGGATTCTAGAGATGCTTTCGCACTCTCATTCATTGCAATGAGTGTCAACAAGCATATTCTACCACATATCAGATCTTGCAGAAGTTCTAGACAAGCTTGGTTGAAGCTTGAGAATCTTTTTCAGTGCAGAAATCCTGCTAGGAAAGCTCACTTGAGGAGACAACTAGCAAATACAAGGATGAAGGTTGGTGAGTCAATTCAAACCCACATTACTAGACTCGTTGACTTGAGGGATCAACTTCTAAATGTAGGAGTTGAAATATCAGATGAAGAAATGGTAAATACGCTGATTAATTCACTTCCTATCTCATATCAGTATTTCATAACCACTCTTACCCTTACCACAAGAGATAGAGAGGTTACATGTTAAGAATTAGACTTCTTGTTGCTTCAAGATGAAGATCAATTGAAGGGAACGGAAGAGAATGAAGAAGCAATTTTATCTTCATCAAAGGGTAAAAAGAAGAAGAAGGAGAAGAAGGAAAAAGAATCCAAGATGGAAAGTAAGTCCCTTTCACCTTCTACTTCAGATTTTGTTTCTACTACATCTAAAGAGAAGTCTTCTAAGAAGTAGGATGTAATATGTTTTTACTGCAAGAAACCTGGACATTTTAAGTCAGCATGTTATAAAAGGATTGCAGCAGAAAAGAAAAATGCATCAGCTAATGTTGCAGAAGATGATAAAAAAGGAAAATCTCAAGGTGATTCTTATGCCTATATCACCATTGAGGAAGTAGCTTTTGATCAGTCAGCTTTACAATTTCTTTAAGCAAATCCTCGAATATTTGACTCAGGTGCTACAAAGCATATGATAGGGTGCAGAGATATGTTTTCTTCTCTTTCCTATTCTTCAGGTAGAAGAGTTACAATTGCACATGGCAATGATTTGGATGTTGTAGGAATAGGTAGAGTAATCCTAAAGTCAAGAGAAGGTGGTAATTTTCAGATTTCAGATGTTCTTTATGTACCTGAAATGAAGTGCTATCTATATCTGCATTTTTATGTGATGGTTTTAAAGTTGTATTTGAGAGAGATCTTTGTAAGATCTTATCACACAAAGGCAACAAGTGTATTTTACAAGGTGAGCATAGAAGAGGGATCTTTGTTTTGTAAAAAAATCAGTCAGGCATATGCGATCAAATCTTCATCACCGGTGGAAGATATGAAGCTATGGCATGAAAGATTTGGACATATTAGTTTTGGAGCTCTCAAGAGTATCAAAGACAGAGGTATGGTTGAGAATTTACCCTCATTCAAGCTACCAGATGATTCAGATATATGTGAAGGTTTTCTTGAAGGTAAGATGCATAAACTACCTTTCAAGAAACATGGTCATATTACAACTACCAAGAAATTGCATATTATTCATTCAGATGTGAATGGACCTATGAGAGCAGACTCTATTCAAGGCTTTAGGTATTTTGTTCTATTTGTTGATGATTTTATGAGATACTCATGGATGTATGGTATTAAGTTGAAGTCAGAAGTCTTTCCTATGTTCAGGAAGTTTGTAGATATAGTTGAAATGAAAATCAAGAAACTATCCAGATTCTCAGAAGTGATAGAAGTGGAGAATACTTGTCAAATGAGTTCCAGACATTTATTGATGAGAAAGGTATTACTCGACACCTTACTATTGCTTATACTCCTCAACAAAATGGTGTTGCATGTAGGTATAGGCATAATCTACTTATAATAGTTGCAACTCTTTGTGTACATATCCAATTCAAGAGATTTAAAGTGCATTTTGTAGCTTATACATGTCTCTTAATTTCCTAAGAGGGCTTCTTGAAATCAGTGTAACCCTAATTTTTGCATATCCTACATCTCTACATCGTCTATTTTGTATAGAGTTATTGGTTGAACTAAACAGATCCATTTGAGGTGTTATATAGCTTGTTGGAAAGCTTATGAAACTAAGTGTGGCTAAAAGCTTAGGTGATTTGGATCAGTGTAGCAAAAAAGGTGTGTGAAGGGACCTAGGTATTGGGTTCATTTCACTTCTATTGTGCAAATTTGAGGGATTAAATTCCATCACTAGAGATAATGCATACAATTTTTTTAGGTCCTACAAAGACCACAACTATGGGAGGGTGCAAGTTTTATGTCACTTTCATTAATGACCATGCACAAAAAGTATGTGTATACTTCATGAAGGAGAAGAGTTAGGTGTTTACTAACTTTCAAAATATCAAAGCTATGGTGGAAAAGCGGAAAGGGAAATATATTCACACATTTACTTCCACTATTTCAGGTTGGGTAGGACCTGAAGTTCCTATAGTTGGTTGTGGTCCTCGAGCCTGATCTTCCTCAGTCTCAAGATTACCCTCATTAATCATCCTAGCAATTTCTTCATCTGTTAAATTGTCCAAAGTGTAGCCGTATAAAAACTCCAAGTTAGAGGGAATTAGAGGGAAAACAAGATTGGGCCCTTTTGCACTTAGTCTAGGTAAGCGAATCGTAAATGGGCAAACACGTCTTGTTTGAGTTGGTGTCACATCTGGTGTGAGGGTGGCACCCCTTGCCAGTGCACAAGGTATTTGGACTGCTCCTCTCATTTTCTTAGATGGTGGCCCTATTGTTGATGGCCATCTCTGGAACTCTTGGGCTCTAGACCACACCAATGCTCTTTGAATGGGCATGTCATAAGCTAAGCACCTATAAATGATCCGTGTAAGCACGCAACATCCATGAAGCACATTCTTATGTTTTTGGTTCCAGCGTTGATGTGCTAAGTGAATTTGATCAATGATCCAATGGGGTAGATTGAGGGTGAGATTTTCTATCTCCACCAAGTACAAGCTGAACCGAATTCTCTTTTGGTGGCATGGTGAAGCATTCTTGAGCCGGGAAGGCAAAATGCTGCATGACTGTGCATAAATGGAGGGCGATGGTTAGTGTCATGGCTACCATATCTTTTAGTTTGTTGAGGTCTTTGTGCTTCATTCGTCCAAGAATCAATGTTTCGGGATGGTGGAAGAGTGGGGGGAGGGGATGGTGCTGTGGATGGTGAAATGTCCATAGGATCTGACAATTTGGTGCATGTAGGTGCTACCATGTATGTGGGGATGGTGAGTGACGTGATCGTGGTGTGTGTGTGTGTGTGTGTGTGTCGGGAAGTGAGTGTGGGTAAGTGTTGTCCGAACAATTGCATATTATGCTGGTGAAGAAAATCCTCCATGAATGAGATGTAGGGGGATGGGGTGATGATTGCGGCTACGGTGTGGGAAAAGATTGAGGATGTGAAAGGGAAGTAAGGATCATGGGATCAGGTTACATGCAAAGGGGGGTAAGCTAGAACACCAAGAATGTCATTAGTGGGTTGGGGGTATCTCACAATGATAGGTATTATGGGATGGCTAGTGATGGGGTCGGAGGACAAAAATGGCAAAGTGTACAAAGGATTGGTGATGGAAGAGAAGAGGGTGGCTTGTGAGGTTGGCTCACGAAAGGAGAAGGATGTGGATGAGGTTGGGGTATGGGTGAAGATAGTTGTTATGATTGTGACTTGTTCAGTGGTGGGAGGCAGTGGTGGTGGAGAAGGGGGAGATGGAGGGTAGGGGGGTGAGATGGGCGATGTCTGTACAAAAGTTTTAGCAGTGAAGTCAATGGTGGGGGTGGGGTTAGCTATGGGTTCTATGGTAGTGGCGGGTTCGGTTACTGGTATTCGTATATTCTTTCCTGCTCGTGGTCATGTATCGACTCTACGTTGGTCGTGTCGAATAGATTGTCGAAGGACTGTGTAGACAGCCTCCTGAACTCCCAAGGATTCAGATAGTAGTTGGAGGGAAGTGATGAATTGCGGATCCACTCCTTCATCTGCCAACATCTGTTCTATTAGGGCTTGGCCTGATGCAAAGGAAAGTTTATGCCTCTCTTGCACTACTCTGATCGTGTTGTATAACCTTTGCAACTGGGCTATGTATGCAGGAGCACCTACGAGTTCTGGTACTCCTTGTTGCTCATCTCAGTATCTTTCTTTATTCCCTTCCTCGCCCTCTTCAAATTCTTCATCTTCTGCATCATCTTCATCTTCTTCTTCCTCCACGTCAACCATGGTAACGAGTACTTGGGATGTTGTTCCTTGTAGTTGAGCTCCTTCCACTTGTTGTTCTTCTTCTGCTTCAAGATTCACTTCCTGTAAAATTTGATCAAAGTCTTCATTGGTGAGCTCTTCCAAGGGTGCTCCTCTCAAGAATTCTAGATCCATGGGAATGGGCAGAAATATCAGATTTGAACCTTCAAAGCTTTTTCGAGGTAGTCATAATGTGAATGGCCTTATCCATCGAGGTGGAGGGGTGAGGTCAGGGGTTAGTGTTGCTCCATGGGGTTGAGCACAAGGTACTTGTACAGTTCCTCTCATCCTCTTGGAAGGGGCTCTAGTGGAGGTTTGGCCTTTGAACTGCTACACTCTAGTCCACATTAGGACCCTTTGAATAGGAATGTCATAAGCTAAATATCTATAAATGATTCTTGTCAAAGCACAACATCCATACAAGATTGATTTACGTGGCCATCACTTGTGAGCCAAGTGTATCTGGTTGATGATCCGGTGGGGTAGGTTGATGGTGAGGTTCTATGTCTCTACAAGGTGTAAGCTAAACCAAAGTTTGTTAGGTGGCATGGTGAAAGTATCTTATGCTGGAAATGCAAAATGTTGCATGCACATTCTCAAGTGAACTGCGACGTTCGGTGTCATGGCCACCATGTCCTTGAGCTTGGTGAGGCTTTGATTCTTCATGTTATCGGGCACCAAGACCTCCTTCATCTGTAGATATATGCATGCCTCTCATGTCTAGGGCCTCTTGCACCAAGTAGTTGGATAACTTAAACCTCTTTAGCTCATTTCTCCTTGTTAGAGATGGGATCACCAATGTGCTCGTACCTTTGGGGTGCTTGATTGGAGTCAAGGTGTTGATAAGATAGTAGCATCTCATGAAGTTAGGCTTTGGGAGCTCAGCACCGAAGTATGCATCCATGCTTTCTCCCACATAGGGTGGAGTCCTTCTGCATTTTGTAACTTTTCAAATTCCCTTGTGAAAAAATGATACTTGCCCCACTTTCCATTGAATTCCAAATCTGCCTCCCAAAGGTACGATCCTTCTCCCAAGGGTCCTGTGACTTCACTAAACCAATGAGAAGCTTTACGGACAGCCATCATATGGCCGCTTGGAGGGTCATGTATAGGTATAATCTGAATGGCTTGCAACTCCTCCAGTCTTTCAGTCATTTCAGGCATGATTGGTAGACTTTCCATATCAACCACCTGCTGACTAGTTCCTATCTGGGAGCTAGCTCCTGCTACATCAACCATATTATGCTTATATATTGGAAGAAGAAGTCCACATTAGCATTGCATAAGAAACAAGATAATTTCATGTTCCCGCTACAACACCAACATGCTACCGATGTGGTTAGGGAGTTAGTGAGTGAGATGTTTTGCATGACTGTGAGTGTTAGTTAGTAAGTTAGTGGTTTGTCCCTAGATGCATACTCTGGATGTGCATTGTACTCAAATGCATCTACAACTATGCACAGTAGTTTACATGGTGGGGTCAATTAGTTTAACACAGAGTTTAACTCTCCAAATTGTAGGTGTGAGATAGGATCTTTCAACTCTGATGACTTTTCTATGTTTTGGAATTATATCTTTTTGGATTTGGGACTTTTTGGCTACCCATTTCCAAGCAGTCCTAGGTGTGATTGCCTGTTTGGAGTGTTGGAATGTATATGTGTGTTTTGAAGTGCATGATGTGAATGATTGTGATCGGTGCTTCAGGCTTCTGAGCTTATGTGAAGCTACTTGAGCATGTAAGCAGATCTTGGGCACCCAAATTTTTTGTGCATTGGAGTCAACCCTCATTGACTGCTTTGGGACCCAAATAGAAATGGTCCGTGTTGGAGATTCCTCGAATACTCTTTCTTTGTAGTTCTTTCTTGAATAGTTGGTTGGGTGCATCGTTGGGGTAGTATCTCTTGGGTAGGGGGTTGTTCACCCTTGCGGATCCAAATATGCTTCGCCGTTTGAGTCATCTTGCTTTTCTCATTCCATTGACGATGAGCATAGACCGTTTGCTTCCTCGGCTTCTTGTGCTCCCTTGTCTGCTTCACTCTGCTTGCTTTTGGAAAAGAACAGAGTTCCATACGATCCTTGATTCCTTTATTGAGAACCTCCTCCTTCTGAATCAAAGAGTTCTGGACAAGAACAACATGTTTATCTTCATGTGTACTCCAGGAAGGACCAGGAGTTGGTGTGTTTCCTAGTTCCTTGAGTGCTTCATTTTCTAACTCAATTGTAATGCGATTCTGATTTACCCAGACCTGAAAAGCTCCACTTCTTAGGTTCAGGTTGAGTGCATGATCATAGATCCACTCCTCACCCAAGACAAGAGGCTCAGTGAGATCCTCATCTTGACACACTAGCACCTTTACTGTCATGAGAACATCTTGAATGTTGATGGGAAGCTCCACCTCGCCCATGCAAGGGGTTTCCACACCTCCCAATTCTATGAGATATGCCTTTATAGGATTGATGCTTAATTGCAATTCTTGACAGTAAGAAAGTCTAACTACACCAGTGGTTGCACCTGATTCAATCAATGCTTTCACAGTCCTTGCACTATTTCCTTGTCCTATCTCTAAGGTCACAAAAGGACGTCGGTCAATTATTCTATGAGAACTTACACCTAAGACTTCACACATAGCCATATGATATCCTGAAGCTACATAGGCATCTGTCCTAGGCTAATCTCTACCCTGTCTTCTCAATTTCATTCTTCGGATGTGCTCTAAGGCTTCTCTTGCACTTCTTCACGAATTCATTTTTCTTCTTCCTTATGTTTCTTGGCAATGTTGAGCTGATTAAGCATTTCCTCAATGAGGGATTCTTTATATAGTTTGACTCTACATCCGTTGATGTAACTAGGGAGGACATCACCTTCTAGTGTAGCTAATTGAACTGCTCCACTAGTTGAGATCCTATTTATGATCATAGGTCCATAGCCACGCTCTCTAGCTTTCTTGCATGTTGTTTCAGACACCAAAACTAAGTCTCCGGCCTTCAAGCCTTTATCTTTCACATGGGCATCAAAGTATGCCTTTTGTCTTTTCTTAACTGCATAAATCCCTGCGGCAGCTCTCAGTCTCGTTTCACCTAGCCGTTCAAGATCAAAGATCCTTGAAGAGAGTTCATGCCCTGTCCACTCATGCTCCTGTGCTACTTTCAGTGTTGGTATCAAGAAGTCCAATGGTAGCACTGCATTTTGGCCAAATACCATATGAAAGGGTGTGGCTTGGAGTACTGTTTTATAGGCAACTCTATATGCCCAAATAGCATGGTGTACCTATTTGTCCCAATCAGAGCGTTTATTATTTACTAATTTCGTCAGCACATTGCATAGAATCTTATTGGTGCTTTCGACTTGTCCATTAGCTTGTGGATGATAGGCGGCTGACTTCTTATGTACTACCAAGAATTCTTGGAGAAGATTTTCAATGACTTCATTCAAGAAGTGAGTACCTCTATCACTTACTAGCTCTATCGGTAGCCCATATCTAGTGAACATGTTCTCAAATAAAAACTTAGCTGTTGTTTGAGCATCGTTCTTCGTTGTGGCTTTCACTTCTACCCACTTGGTTAGATAGTCTATGGCCACAATGATGTATTCCGCATGTGAACTCTTACCTGGGGGGTTAATAGGACCTACAAAGTCTATTCCCCACTTAGAGAATGCACGTCCAGCCATCATAGGTTTCAATGGCATCTCATCCTTGCGTATCGGATATTGAGTTCGCTGACAAACGTCACACCGCTTCACATAGGTATGTGCATCCATGTGAAGGGTTGGCCACCACAAGCCTGCAAATAGGATTGCCTTAATCACACGGTCTGGTCCAAAGTGTCCTCCTGCTACACCTTGGTGAGCAGTTTCCAAGATCTTAAGATATTCACTCTCATGGACATAGTCTCAGATATCCATCTTTTCGACGCTTGTATAGATTATTATCAATGAGTGCATAATCTAGGGCCTCTTGTTCTAAACTTCTTTGCCTAGCCAGGGTCATATCTTGAGGGAATATTTTCGTCCTTAGGAAGGCTACCAATGGTTCACTCCAATCTGGTATTAGAGACACTTGGTACAATGTACCGTGCTCCACAGGTGGTCTAATACGACAGACTGGGCTTTCCTTACACAACTTATGGACATTTGCTTCCATAGTCGGCCAATGCACTCCAAGTCTCCTTAGGTTCTGTAAAGTTCTTTGCCTTGAGTAGTGTTGCTCTAATGCACCTACATGTGCTAATTGCAACCATTTTGTGTACTCTTCTTCTTCCACACAACAAGCTAATATCTCTTGATCTGTATGCTTGTACATACTCCCTGGCATGATATGGTTCTTTTGGGCTTTTACTACCTCCCTATCTTTAGTGTTCATTACTGGATGTTTAGGCCCATATGTCAATACTGGCACTAATGTCTTGGCCCGCTGCGGTACAACTTCCAAATTGAACAAGTAAGCATCAGGGACACCATCTGCTACTCCTTGTGGGGCCTCTACAGATGTGAGCCTCGAGAGATGATCTACTCTCAAGTGAGTCTTACCTTTCCTCACCACTACCTCAAATTCATATTCCATTAGTAAGAGGAACCATCTTACTAATCTACTTGTATTGCATGGCTTATTTACTAAGTATAGCAGTGTATGATGATCAGTGAAAAATTTAAACTTATTTGCAAGCAAATAATGTCTAAACTTTTTAACCACATATACCATGCCTAATCCTTCTCATTCGGTGGTGGTATAGTTTCGTTCAGCTGCATTCAATTGTCTACTAGCATAGGCAATCGGAAGATCCATATTACCTTCGCTCGTAGGTTGTGCAAGTACACATCCAATGGCATAATTGGATGCATCCACATGAACATGAAATGGCTTATTCCAATTTGGGGTATTCAAGAATGGTGATGAACATAATCGCCGTTTAAGCTCATTGAAAGAGTTCTCACATTCTTACATCCACTCAAAGTTACCGACATGAACCATGCCAAAGGCACAGAGCTATGCATATCTTCTGAGGCCATCATAGCTTCCTCTTCTAACTCACTAGAGGTGTCCGAGTAATGAGAATGGGCACTAGGTAAAACTATACTTCCCACAGATGATATGACACTTCCTCGGCTTCCTAGGACACGTCATGAGCATAGGTTCATTTACTGACTACCTAGGTCGTGTTATGGGGTCTCCTTGATTTATCTTTATACTTGGAATTAATCCAGCAAAAACTGGTATTTCTGTGATGAGCTTTTCAATTGATCTCAGGTTCCCATGACACATGATACTTGGTCAAGACGATACACGATACTTGACCCTCCATGATACTGAATACTCTAGTGTAAATGATACATGGTACTGGACTAAACCACGATACACAAACCTTTGGTGATACACGATACACGAGGGGTAGTGATACATGTTACTAGGATCAAAACGATACACGATACTTGAAGTTCTATGATACATGATACTTGAATGTCGTGATACACGGTACTTGAAGTTCTATGATACACAATACTTGAAGTTCCGCGATACACGATACTTGAAGTTCCACGATACATGATACTTGAAGTTTTGCGATACATGATACTTGAAGTTCAGCAATACATGATACTTGAAGTTCCCTGATACACGATATTTGAAGTTCCGTGATACATGATACTTGAAGTTCTGCGATACACAAGTATTGTGATACTTGACCCAATGATACACAATACCTAGGTATCATGATACACGAGGAGTATAGGTATCGATGATACACGATACCTCCTAGGTATCACGACACATGAGAATTCAAGTATCACAATACTTGAACTCAACCGATCACGATACTTGGGCTTTTTTAACTCAAAAACAAAAATTTTCATAAAAATTTTATGTGAACATGCTCCTTGTGCTCTCCATGTCACCCTTAAGTGCCTCTAGAAATAAAACTTTCACTCAATCCCACGATACCTTCCTCACCATACTGATCACGAGTGTTGTCACGTTTTGGGTAAATGTAATAAATTTTTCCGCTAGCAAGATGTTTTGGGCTCGCCTCTTTGCTACTCCCCTCAAGCTCTAGATATTGAAGGCTCCCTACAACCACGAATCCACACGATACATGCTCGACGATGTTGATCATGTGTGCACTCTCACGATACTTGCAGGAGTATAAGTGAATTATTGAATGAATGTTTTTGGTTTTTATACCCTTGTGCTAACCCAAGGCTAAAAGGTATTGAAATGAATTTTTTTGGGGATTTTGGGCAATCTACCTACCTACTTTACTCCTCCTCCTTCCTTTCTACTCTCTACTCCTACTCATTCACTCTCACTTCTCTAAGTCTAACAACTTACTACACACACTTTCAAAGTGCAAAGTAATAAGTGCAATGAGAAATGACTTGCCAAAGTAGAGTGCTTACCTCTTCACAAATCGTACCTTTGCCTACAACCTCTTACCATCACACAAGTACCTCGGTTGAAATCATACTCCCTTGCAATGGTGCCAAAATACGTGTGTACCTTAGTAATGAGTTAGGGACATGACGAAAGAGACTATACCTCTATCATCAACAAGTGCATATAGTAAGGATGATCACACATTTAAATTATCAATCCAAAAAGTATCGTAAACCTAACCAAGTGTATGAGGACATGCACTTAAGTAATGTTCAATGAATTGTAATAGCTAACATTACATGCACCTAAGTGCAATCCATCACCTACATAAGTGGAAATGGTGTCCCGATACTTGAAACAATAGCAAGCACAAAAACGAACTTTTCTCTCAGCTCCGAACTTGGAATATAGTCAATAGCAGGTTTGTTTCGAAGCTCTTAATGAGATGCATCCAATGGCAGTAATTCGAGTTTGACAAACCTGCTTCAAGTTATGGGCACAAAACATAGATTTGGGACTCACCTAATCATGCCACACACCTCCTCAAGCTTCACACATGCATTAAACTCTTCAGAGAAGCAATGAAATGGATAGACAACATTTCCATGCACTCAATTCAAGCTACAAACACACATGCAAGCTCACAAGCAAGGAGATACAGGAGGAAGAAAAAGCAAATTCGAAATTCTTGTGCTCTCTATTCTCACAATGGCAAAAAGTCTTTACAAAGCGTCACAAGAGGACTTATATACATGTGCCCTAAAATGGTCCTTTCACACAAGAGACTGGCACTTTATTGAGAAAACCTAAATTCCTACTAGTTTACAGGGGTAATGTTGCAAATCTCTTTGGATATGCATCTAGAGGGCTCCTCTAATGCATTACATGAGTGGACTATATTACAAGATGGATGTTTTACAAAAATATATGCCCAAATTAAAAAAAAAATTGGGGGCCTTCTTTTTCTTATCTTTTGTGTGCTTCTCTACTCGTAGTTCTCTGCAACACTAGACTCCATGTATGGAATACTACATGCTCAGAATGCACCTGTAGACAAGCTAAGTGGACTCTCAAAGATAGAAATGGAAAATGATGAGCGACTGATCCTGGAGTAATGCTCAACTGAATCTGAGGGGAAATATAAACCTTTGATGGTACAATATGAGGTTTAGCCTTCTGAGGTATAAGCTGAGATGGTATCTCTGATTCCTCCTGCTCTAAAATTGTATTATGATATGGAAATTCAGGTACAAAGAGAGCATGCTCCACATAGTGTGACTATCCGAAGCTGGACTGATCCCCCTCTGAAGTGGAAATGGGAGGATCTAAAAGGGATGCATATTTAGAGTATTCATCAAACATGCAATCTTTGGTTACTATAACTGAGTGACTCTTTGGGTCATAGAGTTTGTATGCCTTCTGCCATTCATTGTAACCGATGAAAATGTATTGCTTAGGCCAATCATCATCATGGCCTTGGACATAGGCATCACTACCAAAGATGCAGAAATAGCTCACACTCGACTTGTTTGGTTCTTCAAGACATTTGAGAAACGTCTGTTCTGAATATGTACTATTGTTTGTACTGCTTCACCCCAAAACTCTTGTGGAAGTTGTCTTTGAATAAGCATAACCTTGACCATCTGGATCACACTTCGAATCTTTTGTAAGGCAATACCTTGTTGAGTATCTTTCGAAGCTCACATGTCCATGAAAATTGGCTTATTATTATTATTATTATTATTATTATTATTATTATTATTATTATTATTATTATTACTATTATTATTATTACTATTATTATTATTATTATTATTATTATTTATTGTTTTCACAAGAACATATTATAGGGCACCTAGTAGGTCAAGTTTTTAAGTATTTTGGATAACGAGGGTTTAGAAAATTGATGTGGGTCACATAATTTGCAATTGAGCCTTGACAATCACTTTTGCAACATTATATCCACCTTGTAATCAGGGAATCTTACTATAACATTGTTTTGGCACCCTTCAAAAAATCACTTTGTAATTTTCCAAGGGTATCAACCCCCAAAAGGCCACTTTGAATTCTTCAAGCATCCACTACTGAAGGCTACCATCACTCTATTTTGGCACACTCAAGGCACTAAGTTCCCACTTTTGTATCATCAAGCATATAAGAAAAAGAAAACATTGTGTGTGTGAGCACTTGTGGGTTGGAGGCTAGTCTAAGCCCACCCACAAAGTACTTCGATTCTCGTGCCTACTCTAAGCTTATATGGTGTTCAACAGGCTATTCTAAGCCCTCCTCTACATCAACTCATCTTGATTTTTGTGCAAATGTAGGAGTACTCTAAGCCCCCCCTATCCAAGGTGTCTACATTTTTTGTGCAAGTGTAGGGCTATTCTAAGCCCCCCACCCCTACCCCAACTCAATTTTGTGAACCAAATTTTATCGCAAGTGTGGTAACTTCGTTTCAACAGTGATAACGTCAACAATTTCAAATGCCATGTCCTCGATCTTGATATATTTAGGTAGTGATGTGTGTGAACACACTAAGACCGTTGGGGCACTTTTTTCCCTCTTTAGGAGGTTTTTTCCCCCCCGCTTGTATATACGCCTATTGACCTAATGGGTTACTTATCTTTGTACATTCTCTAGTAATACATTCAGTATTGTGTGTTGAGCTCCAAGCTTCTTCTTCTTCCTTGTGTTGTTCGCGTGCTTCCGCAGACGTCTAAATCCAACAATTGGTATCAGAGCAGGTCGCCGCTTTATCTAGGGCATCGTTGATACTCCTCCGGGTCCAATCTTAGATTCACACAAAATTTGGTGAGCATACTCAGGGAGTTTCAAAGATCAAAACTGCTTCACTTTATGGTGCCAAAATCACGATCTGAGCTTGTTTCGGCGTCTGAACGCACTATGACAGCGCTTGTGCAAGCTATTTCATCTTTTTGTGCCAAAGGTATATACCTGTTTCAGTTCCCTAGTATAAGCGTCTCGAAGTCTGCTACACGTTTAGCATAACTCATCTGGGCAATTTTGTTCAACTTTTTGAGATATAGTCAATTTTCTGCATCAAGGTATTTTAGTCACCGGCCGTGGCTGAAAGCAGTGATGTATTTTGTATGTTGGCTGTTGAGGATAAGTTGGATGGTACCAACTACCCATTATGGGCTCATATGATGCGACATGTATTGGTTGCAAAAGGACTGTGGAACATTGTGCAGGGTGTTGAAAAACATCCTATCACACCTACAACTGTTACAACTACAGGTACTGAAGCTGATGCAGAAGGTGTCCAAGATGATGATATTCTGCATATTCCTGTTCATACTGCAGCTTCTGCTGCACCTATTGCAGAGCAGATTCGTTGGGATGGCAGAGATTCCCAGGCACATGCATTTATAGCTTTGTCTGTCAAACGTGCCATTATTCCTCACATACGCTCTTGCAAAATAGCCAAGGATGCTTGGGATACTCTTACCACATTGTACCAAGCTAGGAATGAGGCTCCTGTTGCTTACCTCCGAAAACAGTTGGAGAGTGAGCACATGAATGAAGGTGATTCCATGAACAGTTTTCTAACAAAGATCAAAGACTTGAAGGAACAGTTGAATTCTGCTGATGAGGCTATACCAGATAGCTCACTTGTGCAGACAATTCTGAATGGTCTTCCTGATTCATATCAAAGTTTTGCTTCTACTCTTCGGTTGATGATGAAAGGCAATCCAAATGCCTTGTCATTTGAGGAGTTAGTCTCTGTTTTGTTGCAGGAAGATCAGTCCAGGCAGAATAGGTCCATTATGCATGTTGTAGATTGTTAGGCCACCGGATTGGCACCTTGTAATTTTATATATTCTCATATACCGCACGCACTGAAAGGGTGTAGCGAAGTGATGTAACTTTTTACCTACTAGTGAAGAGACATTACAGGGTTCTCCGGCGGTAGAGAGACAAGATCGCCAGACTGTCTGTTTGGGCGATTTGCGATCTTGTGGAGACGCCGTAGTGTAGATTCCAGATATTCTTAGTACTGTCTTTGTTGAATTACATTAATTTCCAATAACACAGTAATGTTATATTGACGTTAATCAGTTTATTTACGATGATCATTAATTTATGCATTAAAGACTATGTAAGGACTAACCGAAATACGAACAGTAATACAGTGAAACAGAAGTTATACTAGATAGTAGCGTATTGCTTAATTTGATGATTAAGTTGGGAAAATCAGAAAAAGGGCCTCTGCATTGTCAGAACCCTACCATCCCCAAGAACCCGAAGAGATTAAAAGTGGATGTGACAGAAGTCCCCTTTTAACACTGGCGCCGTCTGTGGGAAGATGGCAATGGATTGAGAAGAATCAATAAAGTTAGAGCAGTGCGTAAGGCCAGCGGTGCAGAGGTGATATATGCCGGTTACTCGGTCCGGCGAGTCTTATCCAAAGTATAGAAGAGACCAGCATCCCTGGGCAGTTCCAAATCTATTAGGGACACCCCCCAGGTGGTAGAAGTGTAGGCCATTTAAGCCCAGTTGTCGAAGGATCGGAGCCAGTTAGCACATTAGGGGAAAAAATGAACCCTGCATGGGCCTTTTAGATTAAAGAGTGATTAAGCATCGACCAATGAGAAGAGGGTGGTGGACACAGTCTAGTGGCTTAATCCCCTAGGCTAGGCACAGCCTTCCCTTGTTTTTGTGTGGTCAACCATGACAAAACCAGGAAGAATTTGTGGGTTTCCTTTTGAGAGTGGTTTTCAAAAGCCTCCAAATCAATTAGAACCGTTGGATTGCCTTGAAGATCCAAAGGTTTGGGTAAAATGGCAAAAGTCAAGGCTACTTTTATCTTCATCCCTTGGATTGCCTTGAGAATAGAAGGCTACGATTGATGCAATCATTGTAGAACGCGCCAGGCTTCTCCACCGTTAGATCGGGCTCAAAATCGGATGCTCACATTTGAATTCCATCAAGCAAAAGCGCTTGCATATCTAGCCTTTGGATGGACAGTGATCGCATGGCTAAGATTGACCATATATATGAGATTGGTGCCTTTCCATGATACCCGTCCAATGGGCACTCATATCCAACGGTTGACGTCGACGCCCGAATTTCTCTGAGCCCCATTTGCGGCCGATCATAGGATCTTCCAAAATCGTACGGTTGGAAAATCTGCAGAGATCGTTTGCAGCCACTATGCTCTCTCCCACAGAATTTAATGTGCTCTCTCTCTAACTTTTGAATATTTTAATATAAACCATTGATCAAATCCATCCAAAGGTCAGAAATCCTCACGATATGGGAGTTTACGGAAACTTTTCATGAAATATTATTTTATGTTGCAATACCACTAGTGGTTTGGAGTAGGCTCCTAATCTCATAGATTAAGCTTCTTAATCCCTAAAAATTAAGGATCCTTACAAGGCCCATGCAAGGTCCATTTTTTCCCTAATGAGTGATTTTGGTGCCAGTTCGGTGACACATGATGAGATTCCGGTAGATTCCGGTGTGATTCCGGTTCGTTCTGAAGAAGGTGCAGTGATTTCTAGGTGTACAGAGATAGAGTGCGTAGTTCATCCGACGTTATCTGGTCAGGATTCAACTATTTTCGGTGACAAAGTTGTGTTTTCAAGTGAGACCGTTTCCGGTGAAAAGACAACCGTGTGCGGTGAAAAGACAACCGTGTGCGGTGAAAGTCCGATAAATTACGATGAAAGTTCGGTACCATTTAGTGGGAGTCTTAAGTTTTTCGGTGATTCCGCGGTACTACCTGGTGGATCCTTGTTACGTTCACCACTGTTCGGGGCAAGCTTGCCTACTCTTGATACTAAAGCTGAGGACAGACTATTTGATTTGGAGATAAGTAAGAGATTCAACGCCATTTTCGAGCCGGAAGGTGAGCAATCTGATAATACAAATTTCGAAGGACAAGAGACACCCCCTCAAAACTCAAGGAACAACAACAGTACCAATAATAGTACCATGAGTGGTCAACAGCAGCAATAGCAGCAACAACAGCAGCAACAACAGCAACAACAACAACAACAACAACAACCACATCCAATCATCCCACCTCGACCGGTTCCAACAGGGGTGACTTACACAAAGTTCAGCGGATTTCTGGGTGTCGATCCTGATGCACATGTGCACACCTTTGAGATAAGCTATGCAGTGCTGAACCATCCACCCAATCCAGCGTACAAGGCTATCGTATTTCAAGCCACCTTAGTTAATGAAGCAGCTAGATGGTTGACTGATTATGATATTATGATGTTACAGAGGTTCCGGTTGAAGAAGAATCCTGTCGAAATCTTCCACTATTTGCAAAACAATCGGCAGAAGCTGCACCAGACTGTTCAGGAATACGCAACATTGTTTAGAACTCACTTAAGACAACTGCCTTCGGCACACGCTAATCTATCGGATGATGTTATAACCCAGTGGTTCATTAACGGTTTGACCCCACAGTTAAGACAAATTATGATCATCCGTTGTGTGGGTGCTATGACACTGGATGCTGTTATTGCGATGGCCCTGCAACTAGAGCATAAAGTTGGGGGATTCATCGAAGACTTGGAGTGGCTGAAAGCCAGTAAGAACGTAACAGATGATCCGACTAAACAGATGTATTGCACCAAGTGCAAAAATCCAGGCCACACCAGTGTTACATGTGCCCTTAACCAGATGTATTGTGCCATCTACAACACAACAGGACACTCAACGGAAAATTGCACGTATAATGCCAAGGTGCAGGGGCGAGCAGCTATAAATGCCATCATACAAGAACCATGTCAGCTAGCAACCCATTACGTATCTCCACAGATGCGAAACAATCCATCGTAAGGATATAGAAATTACCGGGGTCAGCGGAATACCAATTTCAATTCAAATCGATGGCAGGCGGGTACATCAGCGGAAGGTACTTCTCTTCCACCACCTCGATGTCATTTTTGTGACGAGATTGGCCACATCTGTAGATTTTGCAAGGATGCAACAGAGTACGACAAAAAGAAGAAGGAGCAACAAAATCCAATGACCAACATGGTCTATATTTCACCAGTTGAATCACAAGCAGCAGTGGTTCAGACCCGATCGGGTAAGAAGTTGCAACCCGCCACTGAGGTGTTCGAGCCTGGTATCCGTGAGCAGTAGTGAATGTATACAAAGGCTAGTCAATGGATAGCTAAAGAGCCAACTGTGTTTCGTGATCCAATTGCGGTAACACAGGTTCCCCTGCCTAAGGCAAGATTGAATGAACAAAATTCTGCCCCAGCAACAGTAGAATCATCATCAGAATCGGTGAGAAGTACGATCCAAACAGATCAGGTATGGGATATCCTATCTAAGGCTTCAATTACACTCCCTTTGGGACAGTTGCTTGCCTTGGTACCAGGAGTTAGGCAGCAATTCCAACAACAGGTTAGTCCCAGATCTTCCTGTACTCCGGCGACTGCAACAATACAACCGGAAGCTGATTCTACAGTGGATCATTCAGCCCCATTAATCACTATCTGGCATAAAAACCAAAAGATTACTCAAGTGCTAATTGATGGCGGTTCAGGTGTGAATATAGCAATGATAGCACTCTGCAAGCACTTGGGTTGGACCCAAATCGAGCCCGTATAATTTTTTGTACGCATGGCAGACCAATCCCGAGTCCATCCGGTGGGACTAGTACATAATATTTCGATTACCTTGCAGGGTACCATGTTCAAAATGACTTTTGTAGTTCTCAAACTACCAGAATCCAGCCTCGACTACAATCTACTTTTCAGACGGCCATGGTTGAAACAAGCCAAAGTTGTACAGAAGAAACTCGCGTTGAGCTTGATGAGGTCGTGCAGAGAGGACAAGAAATGGCTACTTTGGCTAAGCAGACTACTGCCGAATTACAGGCCGCCTCTGCCGATCTTTTTCAAGCGAATTCTGCTCTCAAAGCCCAGACGAGTTTAACCATTCAACTTAAGAAGGAATTAGCAGGAATTATGAAAGAAAGAGATGCTTATTATCAAACAATTCAATATCAAGCTCAGGAGTTGGAACGTAGAGAAAAACAGTTGGGAGTTCAAGCCGACAGACTATCCAGAATCGATGGCCAAATCAAAGATATGAGATTGAGCCGCGATGCAGCTCTTGCCAATGACTTTTACTTACAAGAAGCATTTTTGCAGACCCAGACTAAAGTTTTGATGAGTCAAGTCATTGCGGCAAGTTCATTCCGAACTGATGCACAACTGGTGGAGCCGGAGACATTAAAGTTGATGTTCGATTCATTGAAAATGAAAATATCTAGAACCTTCAAATTAGCAAGAACTATGTATATACAAGGCATTGTCGAGGAGCCTTAGTTTTCTTTTCTTTGCGGGTTCAAGTCCACCGTGCATGCCAGTGTTAGGCTGTCGGATTGGCACCTTGTAATTTTATATATTCTCATATACTGCACGCACTGAAAGGGCGTAGCGAAGTGATGTAACTTTTTACCTACTAATGAAGAGACATTACGGGGTTCTCTGGTGGTAGAGAGACGAGATCGCCAGACTGTCTGTCTGGGCGATTTGCAATCTTGTGGAGACGCCGTAGTGCAGATTCCAGATATTATGAGTACTGTCTTTGTTGAATTACATTAATTTCCAATAACACAGTAATGTTATGTTGATGTTAATCAGTTTAAGCGACGGTGATCTTGATTAATTTATGCATTAAAGATTGTGTAAGGACTAACCGAAATACGAACAGTAATACGGTGAAACAGAAGTTATACTAGATAGTAACGTACTGCTTAATTTGATGGTTAAGTTGGGAAAATCAGAAAAAGGGCCTCTGCATTGTCAGACCCCTACCATCCCCAAGAACCCGAAGAGATTAAAAGTGGACGTGACGGAAGTAGATCAAGCTTTCCTGGCTAGTCAGAAGGTCAAAGGAAAATGGAGCTCTTCTACTAGTAAGCAGAAATCTGCAAATGCCGCACATTCGAAGAACCAAGATAAAGATGAGAAAAAATCAGAAAAGCAGAAATTGTTTTGCAAATATTGTAAAGGGAATGATCATATCATAAAGAACTATCCAAAACTCGCTACTAAAGAGGCAAAGAAGAAAGAGGCTGGAATGGTTGTTGCTAAAGCCTCTACACCAAAAACGGAGTCTGCTAATCTCGTGCAGGAAGAAGAATGGGTGTTTACTACTGTTTGTAGTTTTGACCCATCTTCTCATGAGCAGTGCATGTGTTGTGGAAGGACTCCATAGCCTTCACACAAGACTAACTAGCAAGGCCACACACTAGGAAGAGAGATGTCTTTCCACCCAACCAACCCCTCCAATATATAGCTCCAAGTCCAAGGGAGTAAGTCCCTCTCAAGGGGGACATGTGTACCTTCCATCACATGGGTCCCTAAGGTGGTCACATGGTTTCCAAGCTTAGGATATCACATGAAATCACATGGATTCTAAAAGAAGACTCTCCAAGCTCTCACGTACAAACCAAGTGGCTAGGAGAAGCTTCCAATCAAGCCTAAGGTACTCAACCTTAGAGAATTAGCCCTAAGGTTCAAGACCCATCTAGAAGGGGTAAATAAACCATAAATCCAAAGGGTTTCACACCTAGAAACCCAAGGGTTCTACCCCTTAGACCCATGTAATTATACAACATTCTACCCCCCTTAAAAGCATTTCCGTCCTCGAAAATGATTGGAGATATATACCTTGGGGTATTCCCCCGTGCTCCATGATCAATCTCAAGCATCATGGATTTCATCTCTCTAATTTTGCCTCTTAATTCAAAAGGGGAATTCTACCCCGACTGAATCTAAAAAGACGAGAATCCATGTGTGGTCTAATTCCCTGCCCCAATCATTCAAAGTTCCATCTAGTTTGCATACGAAAAAGAATTGAGTCAAATGCAAAGTATGGAAAGAATGAAAAGGGTGGAAGAGAGCATCCTTGCCTATTTCCTTTGTTTAAGCTATGTGTCATCTGGGTCTCCATAGCTCAAACATGTGAATTAGGTGGATACAAAGTTACTTCAGCTAAATTGCTACCTTGGTCCATCTCTTTGCACCACTAGTGCATGAACCTAGCAAAATAGATGAATGCTTCTTAAGGTTTCTTTATCTGATTCATCTCTCAAGTTAGAATCCAACTTGTTCAAAAGGAAGATGAATCTTACATAATCCCTGCCCAAATTACTCTCATTTAGTGAAATGGGTGGATTTTCTTGTTTGCAATTCGCCTCCAATAAATCTAAATAGAGGAGAATTTTATTATTTAATCCCTATCTAACCAATAGAATGGTAAAGGTGGATTATCTAGTTTTTACAAGGATATAACATCCTCTTTATCTTCAGAGAGAATTTGAATAGCTTACCAAAAGTGGATTCAATGTTGTTTCAAAACTTTACGGAGTTTTGAGAATCCACTTTAAGGGACTAGAATCCATAAGGATTAATCTACTATTGTAAAATCTACGTCCCAAGATGGGAACTCATAGTGTAAAAGATTGTGTTATCTTTAAGGTCATAAGTAAAAATAGATTATTTCAATCATTTCTTCACAGCTTAATACTTACGGATCTCGAGTTGGATCTCAAACCTTAAAGGTCTTCTTGATCCTTCCAAAATTCTCTCCCTTATATTCTAGATCTATTAAAGATGTCCTATGTTGACATCGTAACTAGATCTTTCTTATTCTTCAATTGACTTGAAATATCAAGTATCCAAAAGATGATCTTTTTTGAGCTATCTTTCAAGCTTGGCCTAAGATCATCTTTATGTTTCTTGAATTTCAAGTTATGCTTTTGGATGAAGCTTTTAGAGCTTCATCCTTTGGAGTTTACCGTCAAACTCAAAAAAGTTGATCCTCTCTTTATTTCTAACTCTCTTTAAGAGATAGATACTTTCATATCTTGTTGGAAGAATTCTTCTTCCCTTTGAGAGGATAATTGAAGAAGATGCCTATTCCTAGACATTGTCTTCCTGATGTATTCCATTGGATCATGAGTCCCTTTTTCTTCTGGCCATCAAGAAAAAATACTCAACGGGATTCAGTACCCACTGTCCCATACCAGTGGGTTCCTCATCCAATCCACATAACTATGTCTCTATATCTTTTCACCCTCTCAGTCCTTTTAGATGCCCTTCATACTATGGTACCAAATTTATAAGAGCAAGGACTAAGGTGCTTAGATTACACCACCTCTAATCTTACTTAAATATTTGGTTAACCATTAATGTGGTGTGACTTATCTTATCAAACTTAAAGTTTGACTTGATCTTTGCCCTACTTGGGTCCTTTGGCTTTCTTCTCTTCTTTAGCCAAAATAAGAGATAAGACTAGATCTTTCTCAAATAGATCCCTTCATGCTTCAAAGTTTTACCCATGGGTTTTACTTGGGGATCTAGCTATTATGCTTCATACAAGAATTCATATTCCTTAGGTCTATATTACTAGAATCCATAACGCATGTTACGTCATCCCCATGAAGCATCAAAATACCTTTAGGTGTATACTTTATAGCTTATCCAACTTCTTTTCCTATCCCACTTAGGATTTATACAATCCTAATGGTATATGCAAGTCTTTTCTTGCATTGGGGTTCTTTGAGAATTCCCAATCTCTGAGAACTTCAAATAGTTGGAAGATGTAATGAAAGATATATGAAGTACTAGAATACAAGGAAGTACTTCAACTTTTATCTCTTTCTTGCATATCTTTTACCTTTTAATACCCTATTCGGTCTTTTCAAGGCAAGTTCTTGGGGACTTTCTCCCCTCCTTAAGAGTTTTCATCCTCGAAAACTACTTTTAGTGCTGCAGTCTATCACTCCATATGAGGCTTGGCATGACCGCAAGCCATTTGTTGCTCATCTGTGTGTTTTTGGTTGTTTGGCATATGCACTAGTGCCTGAACAACATCGCAGAAAATTGGATGATAAGGCTGTAAAATGTATTTTTGTTGGGTACAACTCTGAAAGTAAAAGCTATCGTCTGTATCATCCATAGACTGAACGCATTCTAGTTAGCCGTGATGTTGTCTTTGTGGAAGATGCTATTCAGCCATTGCTTTCATGTACTAAGGAGACATCTGTTAGCTCCAAAGACATGTATGATACTTTGATGCCTCTTTTACAGGTGGACAATCTAGTGCTAGTCCTAATGAGGCAACTTCTCAGCCTTTGCAGGCTTCATATGATGATGCAGATCATTCCATTTCTAATGCAGATTTACATGATGCACTTGTTGATGAGAGAGCTGATATTGAGCAGGCAAAAACTATGCCAAAATGGCTGGTGCAGACTTTGCGTGACAGCAAATTAGATGCACCTTTGTCATATCGTACTCGTTCAGGCTCTAAAGTACCTCCTTTGCATCAGATTTATATGCTATGGCTGCATCTAGTCTCTGTGATGAGAATGAGCCTGTTTCATTTGATGAAGCACAAAATTCAAAAAATTGGATGGCTGCTATGCAATCTGAATATGATGCAATAATGAAGAATGCTACTTGGTCTTTATGTGACTTGCCTCCTGGCAAGAAGGCCATTGGCACTAAGTGGGTATACAAGTTGAAGTGTAAACCTGATGGTACAGTTGACAGGTATAAGGCTAGGCTTGTTGGAAAGGGTTATGCGTAGGAAAGAGGCGAAGATTTTGATGAGACCTTTGCACCTACATGTCGTATGACTACTATTTGGAGCATTTGTGCACTTGCAGCCCATCCTGGTTCGAATGTACATTAGTTGGACATTAAAACAGCATTTCTGAATGGTGAATTGCATGAAGAAGTGTATGTTTTTCAGCCCCGTGGCTTTGTGCAGAAAGGGCATGAAAACCAGGTGTGCAAGTTAAAGAAGGCATTATATGGTTTAAAGCAAGCACCACGTGCTTGGTATGAGAAGATACATGCCTATCTGGTTGCACATGGTTTTGAGAACAGTCCAATTGAAAGCACCTTATATGTTAAGCGTGCTAATGATGTGCTTCTGATCATTGTTGTCTATGTTGATGACATGCTGCTCACTGGTCCTATTGAGAAGCATATTGCTGATTTCAAGGCTGATTTGCATCCCTCATTTGAGATGTCTGATTTGGGGCATTTGCACCACTATTTGGGCATTCAGTTTATGCAAGTTGATGGTGGAATGGCTTTGTGTCAAACGAAATATATTGACACATTATTGCAGCATTTTGGCCTTGAAGATTGTAAGCCTATTTCCACTCCTATGGAGACAGGTTTACGATTGAGTCTTCATGATGCTGGAGATGCATTTGATGCTGTTCTCTATCAGCAGGCTGTTGGATGCCTGATTTACTTATGCATTACTTGACCAGATATTCAATTTGTTATCTCACAGATGAGCAGGTTTATGCATTGCCCAGGAGTCACGCATTGGAAGGCGGTTAAGCGCATCTTTCGCTACTTGAGTGGTACTCGGCTACTTGGGTTGTTTTATCCCAAGGGGGGATCACTACCGCCAGATTCACATGCTTTTTCTGACTCAGATTGGGCTGGTTGCTATGACACTCGTGTGTCCACTAGTGGTTTTGCCTTCATGCTTGGTAGCTCATGTATATCTTAGTTGAGAAAGAAGCAGCCTACTGTGGCCACTTCCAGTTGTGAGGCTGAGTATAGGGCAGCTTTCACAACTACTGTTGAGTGTGTGTGGCTCAGACGCCTTATGGCTGATTTGGGTGTTGGTGAGTCTTTTGCCACCACCATCTTCACTGACAGTTAGAGTGCATTGGCAGTTGTGAGGAACCTTGTGTTCCGTGCTCTCACTAAGCACATTGAGGTGCATTATCACTATGTCAGGGAGAGGTTCTCTGCTAGGGACATCACACAGGAGAACATTGGAGACCTTTTCACGAAGGCTCTACCTAGGGAGAAGTTTGAAGCTTTCTGCAAAGCTTTGGGCTTACTTCCTTTAGTGGAGTGATTTCCACATAGCTTGGCACTTCCTTATACATGAGTGCCAGCTCCTTGTTCACCGCATCACTCCTAGGGGGGATTTGTTGATATATTCAGGTAGTGATGTGTGTGAACACACTAGGACCGCCGGGGCACTTTTTTCCCTCTTTAGGAGGTTTTTTCCCCCGGCTTGTATATACGCCTATTACCCTAATGGGCTACTTATCTTTGTACATTCTCTAGTAATACATTCAGTATTGTGTGTTTGTGCTCCAAGCTTCTTCTTCTTCCTTGTGTTGTTCGTGTGCTTCCACAAACATCTATCTCCAACACATACCTCTTGCATAGCTAAGATCTCTTCCAATCATCTTGTCAAGGGTTTACCCAGGATCACACAAGTGGAATTGAATTGCCAAGCATATGCCAAGCAGACAGTTGCCTCTTTGCCTATAGAAGCATCCATTTGTACATCTAAACCCTTAGCATCTGTTCATACTGATATTTGTGGAACAATGCATACACCTTCTCTGTTCATATATTTAGGTAGTGATATGTGTGAACACTCTAGGACCATTGAGGCACTTTTTTCCCTCTTTAGGAGGTTTTTTCCCTGGCTTGTATATACGCCTTTTGCCCTAATGGGCTACTTATCTTTGTACATTCTAGTGGTAATACATTCAGTATTGTGTGTTGTGCTCCAAGCTTCTTCTTCTTCCTTGTGTTGTTTGCGTGCTTCCACACACGTCTAACTCCAACAACTGGTATCAGAGTAGGTCGCCACTTCATTTAGGGTGTTGTCTACACCTCTCCGGTTGTAGTCTCAGAATCACACAAAATTTGGTAAGCATACTCAGGGTGTTTTAGAGATCAAAATTGCTTTGTTTTGTGGTGCCAAAATCACGATCTGAGCTCGTTTTGGCCTCCGAATGCACTATCGCAACACTTCTGAAAGCTATTTTGTCTTTTTGTGCCAAAGGTATATACCAGTTTTGGTTCACAAGTATAAGCATCTCGAAGTCTGGTACATGTTTAGCAGAATTTTTTGGGCAGTTCTATTCAACTTTTTGAGATACAGTCAATTTTCTACATCAAGGTATTTTAATCACTAGCCATGGCTGAAAGCACTGATGTATTCCATATGTTGGCTATTTAGGATAAGTTGGATGGTACCAACTACCCATTATGGGCTTACATGATGTGTCATGTATTGGTCACAAAAGGACTATGGAACATTGTGTAGGGTGTTGAAAGACGTCCTATTACACTTGCAAATACAGGTACTACAAATACAGGTGCTAGAGCTGATGGAGATGGTATTGAAGATGATGATATTCTTCAGATCCCTGTTTGTGTTGCTGTTTTTGTTGCACCTACTGCAGAGCAACTTCGTTGGGATGGCAGAGATGCTCAGGCACATGCATTGATAGCTTTGTCTGTCGAACGTGCTATTATTCCTCACATTCGCTCTTGCAGGACAACTAAGGATGCTTGGGATACACTTACCAGATTGTACCAAGCTAGGAATGAGGCTCGTGTTGCTTACCTCCAAAAACAATTAGAGAGTGAGCACATGAATGCGGGTGAGTCTATGGATAATTTTCTCACAAAGATCAAGGATTTGAAAGAACAATTGATTTTTGCTGATGAAGTTATACCAGATAGCTCACTTGTGCAGACCGTTCTGAATGGTCGTCTTGACTCATATTAGATTTTTGCTTCTACTCTTCGTTTGATGATGAAAGGCAATCCAAATGCCTTGTCATTTGAGGAGTTAGTCTCTATTCTGTTGCAGGAAGACCAGTCTAGGCAGAATAGGTCTATTATGCATGTTGCAGATCAAGCTTTCCTTGCTAGTCAGAAGGGAAAAGGTAAATGGATCTCTTCTACTAGTAAGCAGAAATTTGCAAATGCTACACATTCGAAGAAGGAAGACAAAGATGAGAAAAAATCAGAAATGCAAAAATTATTTTGCAAATACTGTAAAGCAAATGATCATGTCATCAAAAGCTGTCCAAAACTGGTTGTTAAAGAGGCAAAGAAGAAAGAGGCCGCAATGGTTGTTGCAGAGGCCTCTACATCGAAAACAAAGTCTGTTGATCTTGTGCAGGAAGAAGAATGGGCATTTACTACTATTTGCAGTTTTGACCCATCGTCTCATGAGCAGTGCATGTCTACAGTAGACTCAGATGTTTGGTACTTTGATAGTTGGGTGACCAAACATATTACCTGGCAGCATAGTTTCTTCTCTTCACTCGAGCCTGCCCCTATAGGAAATACTGTTACATGCACCAACAAATCCTCCTATCTTGTTATGGGAGTTGGTAAGATCATTTTGACTACTGTTGATGGTAGTTCTTTCACTTTGTGAGATGCTTTGTTTGTGCTAGGGATAAAAAAAAATTTGTTATCAGTTTCTGCATCAACCAAGATTGGCTTGGTTGTGAACTTTGTTGATGATAGATGTACAGTTCATGATCTGTCAAATGGTGATGTCATTATTGCTTCTGGAATTTTATGTCTTGGGCTGTATAATCTCATAGTTTATGAAAGACCTCTAAATGATTTGGCATGTGTAATACATGATTCTCAGGCTATGTCAGATGCAAAGCTTCGGCATGCACGCTTTGTTCATCTGAATTTTGCTAGTTTGCTAGGCCTGCAGAAATATGAAATGGTGTCCTCTTTGACCAAACTTGAGCCACCCGGTAAACATGTATGTGAAGGCTGTATTTTGGGCAAAATGCAGCGTTCTTCCTTTCCAAAAGATGGTTCCGTTCAGGCTACTCAGAAATTGTAGCTTGTACATAGTGATGTTTGTGGTCCTATGCAGACACCTTCTTTTGGCAACTATCTTTACTTCGTGACTTTCATCGGTATGCATGGGTATATCCATTGAAGACAAAGTCTGAAGTGTTTATGCGCTTCAAACAGTTTCTGGTTTTGGTTGAAAATCTGTCAGCATGTAAAATGGGCACCCTCCGTTCTGATCAAGGGGAGGAATATATGTCTTTTGACTTTAATGCATTTCTGGCTGAACGTGGGATAAAACATCAGTGTACAGTGCTATATACATCTCAAAAGGATTTAGTTGTTGAACGAAAGAATAGGTCACTCATGGAGATGGCCAGGTGTATGGTCAAGAGTCAGGCTTTACGACATACTTTCTGGCTTGAGGCTGTTATGTGTGCAGCATATGTACAGAACAGGTGTCCCACTAAAGCGCTGCAGTCTATCTCTCCATATGAGGCTTGACATGGTTGTAAGCCATCTGTTGCTCATCTGCATGTTTTTGGTTGTCTGGCATATGCATTAGTGCCTGAACAACATCGCAGAAAATTGGATGATAAGCAGTAAAATGTATTTTTGTTGGGTACAATTCTAAAAGTAAAGGTGATATCGTCTATATCATCCACAGACTAAACGCATTCTGGTTGGCCGTGATGTTGTTTTGGTGGAAGATGCTATTCAGCCATTGTTTTCATGTACTACGGAGACATATGTTAGCTCCAAAGACATGTATGATACCTTGCTGCCTCTTTTTATAGGTGGACACTCTAGTGCTGGTCCTAATGAGGCAACTTCTCAACCTTTGCAGGTTTCATGTGATGATGCAGATCATTCCATTTCTGATGTAGATTTACGTGATGCACTTGTTGATGAGAGAGCTGATATTGAGTAGGCAAAAACTATGTCAAAATGGCTAGTGCAGACCTTGTGTGACAACAAATTAGATGCACCTCTATCATATCGTACTCGAGCATGCTCTCATAGTGCCTTTTTTGCATCAGATTGCTATGCTATGGCTGCCTCTAGTCTCTATGATGAGACTGAACCTGTTTTGTTTGATGAAGCATAAAATTTTGAACATTGGATGGCTGCAATGCAATATGAATATGATGTTATCATGAAAAATGGTACCTGGACTTTATGTGACTTGCCTCCTAGCAAGAAGGCCATTGATACTAAGTGGGTATACAAGCTGAAGTCTAAACCTGATGGAATAGTTGACATGTATAAAGCTAGGCTTGTTGCAAAGGGTTATGCACAAGAAAGAGGCATTGCTTTTGATGAAACCTTTGCTCCTACTTGCCGAATGACTATTGTTCGTAGCATTTGTGCACTTGCAGCTCATCATGGTTGGAATGTACATCGGTTGGACATTAAAACAACATTTTTGAATGGAGACTTTCATGAAGAAGTGTATGTTTTTTAGCCCCATGGCTTTGTGTAGAAAGGGCATGAAAACCAGGTGTGCAGGTTAAAGAAGGCATTATATGGTTTAAAGCAAGCACCACTTGGTATGAAAAGATACATGCCTAGCTCATTGCACATGGTTTTGAGAATAGTCCAACTAAAAGCACCTTATGTTAAGCATGCTAATGACGTGCTTCTGATCATTGTGGTGTATGTTGATGACATGCTTCTCATTGGTCCTCATGACATGCATATTGCTAATTTTAAGGCTGATTTGCATGCCTCATTTGAGATGTCTGATTTGGGGCATTTGCATCACTATTTAAGCATTCAGTTTATGCAAGTTGATGGTGGAATGGCTTTGAGTCAAACAAAATATATTGACACATTATTGGAGCATTTTGGCCTTGATGACTATAAGCCTATTGCCACTCCTATGGAGATAGGTTTACGATTGAGTCTTCATGATGCTAGAGATGCATTTGATGTTGTTCTCTATGAGCAGGATTTTGGATGCATGATTTACTTATGCATTACTCGGCCATATATTCAATTTGGTCTCTCACAGATGAGCAGGTTTATGCATTGCCCAAGTGTCAAGCATTGGCAGGCGGTTAAGTGCATCTTTTGCTACTTGAGTGGTATCTAGCTACTTGGATTATTTTATCCCAAGGGGGGGTCACTACCACTAGATTTGCATGTTTTTTCTGACAGTGATTGGGCTGGTTGCTATGACACTCGTGTGTCCACCAGTGGCTTTTGCTTCATGCTTGTTAACTCATGTATATCTTGGCTGAGTATAGGGAAGCTTTCACGACGATTGTTGAGTGTGTGTGGCTCAGATGCCTTATGGCTGATTTGGGTGTTGGTCAGTCTTCTGCCACCACCATCTTCACTGACAGTCAGAGCGCATTGGCAGTTGTGAGTAACCCTGTGTTCCATGTTCATACTAAGCATATTGAGGTGCATTATCGTTATGTCAAGGAGAGCTTCTCTGCTGGGGATATCCGCTTGGCATATGTGCCCACGCAGGAGAACATTGCAAACCTTTTTACGAAGGCTCTGCCTAGGGAGAAGTTTGAAGCTTTCCATAAAGATTTGAGCTTACTTCGATTGATTCCACATAGCTTGGCACTTCCTTATACATGAGTGCGAGCTCCTTGTTCACCACATCACTCCTAGGGGGGATTTGTTGATATATTTAGGTAGTGATGTGTGTGAACACTCTAGGACCGTCGAGTCACCTGTTTTCCCTCTTTAGGAGGTTTTTTCCCCCGACTTGTATATACACCTTTTGCCCTAATGGGCTACTTATCTTTGTACATTCTAGTGGTAATACATTCAGTATTGTGTGTTGTGCTCCAAGCTTCTTCTTCTTCCTTGTGTTGTTCGCGTGTTTCCGCAGACGTCTAAGTCCAACATTCTCTAAGTGGGTCAATTCACTTCTTTCTGATAGTAGATTTCACTAGATACACCTCGGTTTATTTGCTAAAGCATAAAGAGGATGCCCTTTCAAAGTTTAAGGAGTGGACACAGACAGTTCAAGAAGACTTTCCAAGTTTTTTGAAGATCATCCGATTTGATGGATACAATAGCTTTGTCAATCACACATTCTCTAAGTACTTGAAGCAACATGGAATTAAGTATCAAGCATCACAAGATACTCAACATGGTATTACCTTACAGAAGATTTGAACTGTGATCCAGATGGCCAAGGTTATGCTTAGTCAAAAGCAACCTCCACTAAAGTTTTGGGGTGAAGCAATATAGACAACAATACATATTTAGAATAGCGGGTAAAAATTCAGATGTCATGAAGAACCAAACACCATTTGAGGCTTACTTTAAGAAGAAGCCGAGTGTGATCTATTTCTGCATCTTTGGTAGTGATGCCTATGTCCAAGGCCATGATGATGATCGGCCTAAGCAGTACATTTTCATTGGTTATAGTGATTGGAAAAAGGCATACAAACTCTACGACCCAAAGAGTCACTCAGTTATAGTAACCAAAGACTTCACATTTGATGAATAGTCTAAGTATTCATCCCTTTTGGATCCTCCCATTTCCACTCAGAGGGGGATCATTCTAGTTTTGGACACTCACACTATGGGGAACGTGCTCTCTTTGTACATGACTTTCTAGATCATGATATAGTTTTGGAGCAGGAGGAATTAGAGATACCATCTTAGCTTATAGCTCAGATGGGTACACCTCCTATCGTACCATCAAAGGCTTATATTTCCCCTCAGCTTGAGTTGGGCATTGGTCCAAGATCAGTGACACATCATGTTCCATTCCTATATTTGAAAGTCCACTTACCTCGTCTATAGCAGCATTCTGAGTATGTACTCTTCCATTCTTGGAGTCCAATTTCTTTTCATTTACCATAGGATACTCTGACATCTACTTGAATTCATCACTCAATTGGATCCTTTTCTGAGCAAGCTTCTCGATTCAGAGGGTGCTTCCATGTTCCTACCAAAACACGTCTGGACTTTGTACACTCCATGGAGGATTACAACACACAGATGTACTACCATGTCACTATGATTTTATGCTTCATGCTTTATATTTCATTCTTGCATGACCTACTTCTTGGCGATACACATCTTGTGGTGGATATTGTCAAAGCTTTGGAGGTTTCGACGTACCACATGGAGTCATCCTATCTATCTTGCATGATGGCAATCTTGTCCAATGAGATCTCGTTCCATACCTGTAACTCTTTGGTGGTGCACCTCTAGAGCATCTGCTTGATCCATCTGGTGGACATCTTATGGAGTACCTGGTGATCCTGCATGGTGGATACCACTTGAGGCTATGGATTTCTAGATGGAGACTTCCTATTTGATGCTCATGCTGCTTCTGCTACATTCTCGGTGGACCTTTCTCTCATACCCTATCAGCCTCCATACTCTACAAAATGGAGCTCCAGAGGGGGTGCTGAGAACATGAGAGTGCATCTCCCTTTTTATCTTGGATTCACTCTATTTCCATTCCATTTCCATTAAATTTCCATTTTATATTATATCATTTGTATTTGGGTACCTTGCCATTTGCTTCTACCATTGTATTTATTCTCTTTTGAGGGGAATTATCCCAAATTGGATGTACTTTGGAGAGCCCCTCCCAAATCTATATAAGGAGGGCCTTTCCCCCATTTTTACTTGGTTAGAAGTTTGAGGAGCCTACTCCATGCTCTTGGCAAGCTCATTTCTAATCCATGTGAGTTTATCCATTTCTTGGTCTACTCACTTTGAGTCTCTCACACTCTTCCTTTGTGAGTACACTCTTCTTTTCATTTTTCTTTCCGCGTGTGTACTCTCTACATGGTATTAGAGCATAAAATATCACTTATGGCTTCAAGTGAAAAAATGGTGGTTTGGAAGTGTTGAATAACACACACCATTTTCTCACTTGAAGGCATAGGTGAACTTTTGCACACGTTCACCTAACCTCCCAAATCTCACACACACTTTCTTCTTATATTGTAAAATACTTATGGAAAACCACTCCATGTAAGTAGTAAGGGTATCACCCTCCTTCCATGTGAACATGGTCCACAGATAATGAACATGGAGATGGAATTGAGGAAGAAGAAATGTTTCCTTAACCTTCTCTTGAAAGACCTTCCATGTCGTAGGATGATTTGGACTATGTCGTAAAACATTCCACTAGAGTTGGGCCTTCCCCAATAAATAATTAGTGGAAAACTTCACTTTATCATTTTTGGACTAGGATTCATCTGAATAAAAATCATCAAATTGGGATAGCCATGATAAAACAAGTTACCATTATGGCCAAAAAATCATGAAAATTGAAAGATCTTGATGTCAATATTGGAATGCATGCCATCAGCTTGAGAGGTAATAATGGAATTCACCACCCATGCAAGGTTATCCTCCTTAGAATGCATCTTTTGAAGTAATTCTTCACATTCTTAAATCTCGTTTTGAGTGCCTTGGAGCTCGTGCCATAGGAGCTCCAACTATTGTTCGAGTAGTACCCGAGGTAGAGGTGACTCACGAAAGTCCTCCATGGTATGTGTAGGTTCCATGGTGTGTGTAGAAGAAGAAACCCACTTTCTAAAGATGTGGAAAAAAATTTAAGAACTCTTGAATTCAAATGGAAAAGGGAAGGGTGGTTCTTGGGAATCCAAAAAATAAGAGAGATGAAAGTTATGCTCAATATAAATAAAAAGGATTAGAGTGACAACATAAGTGAATAATGTAGCGGTAAAAAACTTGACTCGTGAGTGTGAGGTTGTGGGTTCAAATCCTCTCCTTGCTAGATGGGAGACTCCTTATTGCCACTCCTTAAATAAAGAGTGTTCATGCATAGCCAATAATTGCCAATGACCAAGGGAGCTAGGGAAGCCAAAGATTCCATAGTTTTATGCCTTAATTGATGCCTTAGAGTAAGCCAAAGGAGTAAATGTAGGCATAAATTGTAGTCTTAGGTTTAGGTTCAAGCACTAGAGTTGAAATGAAAACAAGAAACAAAAACAAAAACTTGAACTAGAACTAGAACCCGAACAAGGACAGGGACACAAATTGAAATCAAAATTAGCGATTGGACACAAAAACAAACAACATCAAAATGCCTCTACAGTGATGTGCATAGGCTCTTATATTGCTATTTCTGGATCTTAGAGACATGCATACATAGAGAGTACAAAAATCTAAAAACACATAGAAATAGAGTTGCACAGTAGACGAGACAATACACAATATTGGGTGCAATCTCCCCCACACACTCTATTGGATGAGTCTACTTAGTGCATGTATTTAGAGTTTTTTATTATGTCCAAAATAGAGATTACAATGAGGGTGGAGCTTCAAAAAGCAAGCATGAAAGTAAAAAGATTCTCTCTTTTATGGAGAGCCTTATGTTTTATTTACAAAAATCACATTCTACAATGATCCTTATCTCAATCACTATTTTTATGACTTTCTAGAAAGAACCCTCTATGTGGGTCTCATTTACAAAACATATAGAAAATATAATTTCTCGTATTTGTGTTCAGACACATCCAAATACATCCATACCCTCACGAACCTTCATCTTCTATACCAAAAAACAAAGCACATTAATATCTCAATAATAAACTCCAATAATTCAACATTCCATAAGTGATAGAATCTCCTTCATTCATATGTTCACTCTCCAAGTGTTTTTAGAGGTAAGCAACAAAAGCCTCATTTCTTGCTTGGTATAAAGTTATAAGTGTATCCCAAGCATACTTTGGTGTCTTACAAGAGCGAATGTGAGGGATAATGGAACTTTGATAGACAAAGCTATCAATCCATGTGCCTGAGCATCTTTGCCATCACAACAAAGTTGCTTTATAATAGGTGTAGCATGACTTGTAGTATGATAAGGAAATTTAAGATTATCATCTTCAATGCCATCTGCATCATCTTCAACAACTGTATTTGCAGGTGTACTAGGATGCTTATCAACACCCTACATAATATTCCATATCCTTTTTGCTACCAATACATGTTGCATCATATATGCCCACAATGGGTAATTAGTACCATCAAACTTATCCTCAATAGTGAGCATAAAGAATACATAGATTTCTTTCAGCCATGGCTAGTGACTAAATATCCTAGTGCAGATAATTGATTGTATCTCAAAATGTTGAACAGAAAGTACACCTTAGCAAGCTTTGCTAAACCTGTAGCAAAATTTGAGGCGCTTGTACTAGAAAATTGAAACCTGTATATATGTTTGGCACAAAAGGATGAAATTTCCTACACACATTCGAAGGCCGAAACAAGCTCATATCAAAATTTTTACACCATAAAACAAAGTTGTTTTGAACTCCTAATCACCCTAATTATGCTCATCAATTTTTGTGCGATTTTGAGATTGTGATTGAAGGGGTGTCGGCGATACCCTAGGTGAAGCGATGACTTACTCTCATACCAATCATTGGAGTTCAAGGTCTACGGAAGCACACGAACAACAAAAGGAAGAAGAAGAAGCTTAGAGCACAACATAATATTGAAATATTACCAAGTAAATATACAGAGATAAGTGACCAGTTAGGGTTATAGGCATATATACAAGTTGGGCTGACAAAACCTCTTAAAGAGGGAAAAAAGTGCCCTAGCAATGCTAAGACTATTCACACACATCACTACCAAAATATATCAACACTTTTGAGTATAAAAGAGATTTTTTAAACCATCATTATTCAAAGATTTTATGTCCTTTTTTAGCATTAAAGAAAAATGAGGATGGAAAAATAGCAAAAGGCATACGTTACAAATAGAAGTATTCTCTAGCATCCACTATAGTGAGCTATAAGTTCCAATATACTTGTCTTTGTCGTTTTCTTTGCCTCTCTACTGAGCATCTTCTTTGTTATGAACCTTTTGATAGTTTCATCATCTATGTTGCATAACACCACTTTATCCATTACTTCAAGCATAAGTACTTATCACTTTAGCCATAAGTACTTATCATTGTTCTTATCAAGTCCTTACTCAAGAGTGAATGCTTCTTGTGGTACACTCTCAAACAATTGATTAAAATTTTCATAGGCATGTGTTGTATCGAAACGTTTCATTACTTCATTGATTGAAAAGTATGTGAAGTAGTGAACCTACTTCTAGTTATGTCTAGGATGTAGACATGACATAAGTATAGTGATTAAAAAATATACTTCTATGATTGAAAAGTATGTGAAGTAGTGAACCTACTTCTAGTTATGTCTATTTTCTTACGCAACCCAAAAGTGACCTCAAAATTTCCCTAATGTATTTTCACACTTTTTACAACATAAATCTAATACAAAGCTTTAGCAATATCAAATGGTGAGACTATGTGACCTATTCTCAAAGATCCACAAGTGAAGTATGATAATCTTCTCTTGTTATGCAAATTATATTTCACACATTTGTCTAGCAAGCAATTTCATGAGCTTGATTGAATCCAATAACTTTGTGAATGTGTCTAAAACACTTTCTAAGATAATAGGGTTTGTAAAAGTAGAAAAAAATCAACATTCTAAGATTAATATGCAGGTTTTAGACACATTCACAGAATTCTTTGATTCAATCAAGCTCAAGAGAAGAAGATGAGCTTGGGGAGGAGTGTTGGAAACATGCAACATCATCTAATAAGGATCGTACGGTAGAGGCACCTATCTTATGTCGAGCCAAGACTTGAACTCAAGACTTCAACCTGGTAAGGTAGAGACACCCATCTTATGTTCAGTCAAAACTTGAACTCAAGACTTCCTCCCATAAACTCAAGACATCAAACCACTAAGTTACGCGGGCTCGAACAAGAATTTGGATGTTTAATTTTATCGTTCTCCTTTTCGAAGTGTTAAAAAGACTCTTCTTATATATTGCCATCCTGTCGTTGGCTTGGAAAATAAATGTAATGTTAAAATATTTTTCTTTTTTGTATTCTTGTTTGCCTTTGGATCTCGAATCGCGCTTTGGGACCTACAACCAGCCTACCACAATCAGAAACCGAGACCTGATTGGCTGATTTCAAGCGAATCAAATCAGAGTCTTTGCCAGACGAAGTTCCTGTGGGCCTGGAACCAGTAGCTGGTATCTCACTGCCGAAAAGGAAAGTGCTCGGTCCAAGCCAAATCATGGTTTCCGAGTCCCGACTGCCTGTGTTCCCATACTCCTTTCACAGCGATGCTGATCATCTTCTTCCATTTGAAGAACATAGAAACATAGTTCGTTGTTCACTATCCGAGCCTTTTGGCTTTACGAATGTTGTGCTATGGCGAGCTTTACATTTATGCTGATGCTTTGTCGATTGGACATCTTAGTTCAGATGCCATTTATCTGGCCCATCTTTCGAAGAAGGTAGAGGCTTTCCCTGTTTACTCTAGTCTGACATTGGCGCTCGTTAAGCCTCGGAAGCAGGGAAAAATCGCACCAATTAATCGATTGCCTTAAGTTAAGAGAGCTGTTCCGATTTGTCAGCCTCTACAGTCAGTGAATCATAGTTGGATTGCCTCTTGAGTCGCCTGTGGTTTACCTTACTTGCTCTGATTGTTTCGAGTATACTGGAGGAACTGATTTCCATGGTCAGCTCTGTGCTTTACCATATCCGTTCTGATTTGTTCGAATCAACCGCAACAACTGATCTCAAACGAGCCCTCAAAGCTGGCGCTCTTAATGAAATTCGACGGCGAAGAACTGATCCTCCAAAAGGCAAGTTCTGTTGGTTCCGGTAAAGAAGGTCCTTTGTCTCCTTCTTTTCATCTTATTGATGCTAAACAGCGGAGTTCAGATGTTTTTACAAGCAAGCGAGTAGCTCTATTTGAACAATTTACTGTGCCATACAGCTCCTTCATGTCATCAAACAAGCTGGAAAGTGCCCAAAGCCTCTCTAATCAGGTGCCGTAATATGCGATTCATTCATCAATAGAATTATTCACACGTGGTCTGCTATTCTTTGCTTCATTTTTTGCTACGGTGTGTAGATTTTCCTGTAGCACAAAATGGACAAGTTTTATCACGTATTTTCGATTTCTATGATGTTTGTGTGTGTGTATGTATGTGTGTGTATCTATCTATCTATCTATCTATCTATCTATCTATCTATCTATCTATCTATGTGTGTGTGTATGTGTGTGTGTAGCTCCCTTTGGGCAATCTTTCGTGTAGTGGTCTTTTGAATCTGAGTAGTTCTTGCATAGTGGCGTGCCTCATGCAAGGAGCACTTACTCTAGAAATGCTCGTATTTCCTACAGCGGAAGCACATGATTGGTCTAGGAGGGAGATTTTGTCGCGGTCTACCTCTTGGTCTCCCTTGATTGGTGTAGAAGGTAGAGACAGATAATCGTGCAGTCGGGGGCTTCCCTAGGAGGGAAGACTTGGCCGCTTCTACCCATTGAACTTTTGGAGGTTGTCCTTGCATTACATTTTGAGCTCCCAAACCCTTCAAGAAGTAACAGTCCTTGGCCTCATGGTCCCCTTTTCCACAGAAATGGCATGTTACCCACACAGGACCATCATGCATCGTGTGCCCTTGACTTGCACAAAGTGAACACCAAAGACAAGAACGTACCTCCTTCAAAGCTTTTAGTCCTTCCAATTCCTTCCTTATTTGTGCCAGGTCGTTTGAGTCTTGGGGGGGGTTGCTTTTCTTCTCCACGTGGACCTTTTTGCATCTTTAGCTTCCAGCTCTTGTCGAACTTCGGATATGGATTCATTGTTTGAACGAGGGCTCTTACTTTGATAATAGGAAACAAAATCCAACCGATGATGCCATCATTGTATTATGCTTGGGGTCGTAAGAAATTTTTAAACTCGCATTATCTTTGGTCTGTAGGTTTTCAGATGGATTTTGGTGTATTTTATTGTGAACAAAAAATTTATAGATGGTGTTCACTTTGGGAACAACTCCACACAATACTATTTTCAGGCATTAGTGGATGAATTTGATGTATTTTGTGTTTTCTTCATTGTTCTTTCACTCTTATATGTTATAATGTTTACTTTTATTTTAGTTAGAGACATTTAGACAATGAGCATCAACTACAGATGTCACACTTACATCCCTAGAGTGGGTGATTAAGGAGATGGATTTAATCGATAGACAAAACTATCCCTTGGCTATAGGGCTAGCACTATTGTACTTTTATCTTGTGAAGTGTGAAGAAAATAATAAATGTGTGTGAGATTTGAAATATTCCCTTTGATCTTATTGCATTTGGTTGCTTGCCCATTTGCACCATCTTTCACATCTGTGCAAGCTAGGAATTTTCTGCTAGTTCTTTTATTGTTTGTTATCAATATACTTTATATCATCATCATTAGACTCAATCATACACCCTAAAAGAAAGTTACAGGTTAATCGCTGGTCGCTTGTTTTGATATAATGTGAAGAGTTTGAGTCCTCCTTTTCTGGGGAGGGTTATCCATGATAGTAATGATGATTATGATGATGATGATAATAGTAGTAATAGTAGTAGCAATGAGATTAATTATAAGTATTGCTATCATTAGTATCATATAAAAGGGGGGTTGAAAGATGGTTTTTGAATGAGGGAGAGGGAAGGGCGTTTGAAGTAAAAAAAAAGGGGGGTGTATGTAGTGATTAAGAATAAAGACAGCGCTATCAGCGGACATGGTGTACAGAACAGAAGAGGACTCTCCTTGCTTTTTGAACCCCTTATTTTTTTCGGGGGGTGTGTTTGGGGGTGTGGTGGTGGAAGAAGAGTTGAGGGAGGGAGCAGGAGGAAGAAGAAAGGGGGGCAGGAGGGCTCAACAGAAGGCTAGGGCCTTTAATGAGGTTTGATTTCTTGGAGGTCTGTGAGTAAGTGTTTTCTCTCTACCTGTTGTTTATTGTTGCACTCCTTGTCAATTAAACAGGATGTGAATGACTTTCATAGCTCTTTCTTTCAGTATACTATGACTGCTGGCTTTAACACTACCTCTACACACAATGACAAACGTGTGAGGATCCAAACTCCAACTTTTAGCTCATGTCTTGTGAGCATCAGTGATGGCAGTGCAGTGTTTAATGAGGAGGAAGCACAAAGATGCCCAGGACAAGGACCAGAAGATGATGGAAGTGCACTTCTTCAAAAAAATTCTGAATCTGTTTATAAAGAGGTTTGCTGCTTGAATGAGGATTGTCAGAGAGCGATTTTGCAACAGTCTTATGTGAACGGAGCATATTCATCTATTGGCACCCTTGCTGAGGGTGAATTGCATGAGCAGGCAGTGAGTTTGAGGGTGGAAGGGATTGACCATTTAGGTAAGGGCATACCCATGTATGAGAAGCTGAAACCAAAGAACTGTGACATAATTGAGCAACTGTCCCAAGGAGGAGCCATATATGAGGATGAAGGCATAGTTTCAACATCATACAATCAACCATCTACGATTGCATTTGGTGGAAACAAAGAAGTTGAGAACAACTATTCATCAGAATCGTTACAATATGATATTTCATCAGAAAGATACAGCAAAGCTCAAAACTTTTCTGGAAGTGATGTGAGTGGTTATGACAAGCAAGTGACTGATGGTCAGAATTACAGTACGTTTGTCTCTTCTGCTACACACATTTCTCCATGTGATAACACAGCATCACCTGCAATACTGATGCCAATAATCATCAAGCCAAAGGATGTCATACACGTGGTTGGGCAACAGCTTTTCTGGAAAGCTCGAAAGGCCATTTTAAGGTATAATTCTAAAGTGTTCTACTCAGCATGAGAGAATGATTTACAGTTTGAAGAGCTCTCTATATTTTCTCGCCATATTGAGTAATCAATCTGATCTCTTCGCTAGAAATTTTTTATGGCTCCGGGGGGTCAAGAACATTTCAATTGTCGCTTTGCTGGCACTAAACTTGTCTACAGCATACTACGTAGCTTCTGAAATATGCTTACAAGTTGTGAGAATTTCAGGATTTTTGATGTTGGTACTTAATGCGGAATGCTAAGCACCCAGATTCTTTTACTTCTTTATTTCCTCTTTTGATGGAAGAACGCCTGGTTGTCCTTGGTTATCTCATGGATGTATTACTTTTCATTTGGTAGAATGGAATACATACATGACTTTGATTTTGTTTGTGTCACATTTATTTACTACATCACATATAAGAGCTCCTATTATGAGCTAAACTTGGTCCTTACAATTAAGGCATTATCGATTCTGTAATATTTCTACCATTCTAAATTTACATGAAGATATAAGCTATCAGAATCAATTATGGAATGTATATATACCTTTAATAGTGCATGACATTATTTATAATCTATAAAATTATCTTTTCATGTTTATTTCACTGTGTAAAAGCGTTTTTAATGTGGAAAATGATGAGTGTATGCA